>JBAMCF010001245.1:0-49727 GCA_037075285.1 Drosophila lutescens | reverse complement strand
AATATCTTTAATTTTGCAAGTTATATCCGATCGTTCCTATGGGAGCTATAGGATATAGACGTCCGATCGGCACGCGCTTTTACCCTGATCAAGGTGTGCACAAAAAATACGATTTGGAAAGATTCATGTCAATAGCTTTTACACAGTGCGAAATATCTTGAATTTTGAAAGTTAAATCCGATTGTTCCTATGGGAGCTATGGGATATAGACGTCCGATCGGCACGCGCTTTTACCCTGATCAAGGTATGCACAAAAAAATTCGATTTGGAAGATTCATTTCAATAGCTTTTACACTGTGCGAAATATCCTGAATTTTGCAAGTTATATCCGTTGTTCCTATGGGAGCTATAGGATATAGACGTCCGAACGGCACGCGCTTTTACCCTGATCAAGGTGTGCACAAAAAATACGATTTGGAAAGATTCATGTCAATAGCTTTTACACAGTGCGAAATATCTTTAATTTTGCAAGTTATATCCAATTGTTCCTATGGGAGCTATAGGATATAGACGTCCGATCGGCCCGCGCTTTTACCCTGATCAAGGTGTGCACAAAAAATACGATTTGGAAAGATTCATGTCAATGGCTTTTACACAGTGCGAAATATCTTGAATTTTGCAAGTTATATCCGATTGTTCCTATGGGAGCTCTAGGATATAGACGTCCGATCGGCACGCGCTTTTACCCTGATCAAGGTGTGCACGAAAAAATACGATTTGGAAAGATTCATGTCAATAGCTTTTACACTGTGCGAAATATCTTGAATTTTGCAAGTTAAATCCGATTGTTCCTATGGGAGCTATAGGATATAGACGTCCGATCGGCACGCGCTTTTACCCTGATCAAGGTATGCACAAAAAAATTCGATTTGGAAGATTCATTTCAATAGCTTTTACACTGTGCGAAATATCTTGAATTTTGCAAGTTATATCCGTTGTTCCTATTTGAGCTATAGGATATAGACGTCCGATCGGCACGCGCTTTTACCCTGATCAAGGTATGCACAAAAAAAATACGATTTGGAAAGATTCATGTCAATAGCTTTTACACTGTGCGAAATATCTTTAATTTTGCAAGTTATATCCGATCGTTCCTATAGGAGCTATAGGATATAGACGTCCGATCGGCACGCGCTTTTACCCTGATCAAGGTGTGCACAAAAAATACGATTTGGAAAGATTCATGTCAATAGCTTTTACACAGTGCGAAATATCTTGAATTTTGAAAGTTATATCCGTTTGTTCCTATGGGAGCTATAGGATATAGACGTCCGATGGGCACGCGCTTTTACCCTGATCAAGGTATGCACAAAAAAATTTGATTTGGAAAGATTCATGTCAATAGCTTTTACACTGTGCGAAATATCTTGAATTTTGCAAGTTATATCCGTTGTTCCTATGGGAGCTATAGGATATAGACGTCCGATCGGCACGCGCTTTTACCCTGATCAAGGTATGCACAAAAAAATACGATTTGGAAAGATTCATGTCAATAGCTTTTACACTGTGCGAAATATCTTGAATTTTGCAAGTTAAATCCGATTGTTCCTATGGGAGCTATAGGATATAGACGTCCGATCGGCACGCGCTTTTACAATGATCAAGGTGTGCACAAAAAATACGATTTGGAAAGATTCATGTCAATAGCTTTTACACAGTGCGAAATATCTTGAATTTTGCAAGTTATATCCGATTGTTCCTATGGGAGCTATAGGATATAGACGTCCGATCGGCACGCGCTTTTACAATGATCAAGGTGTGCACAAAAAAAATACGATTTGGAAAGATTCATGTCAATAGCTTTTACACAGTGCGAAAAATCTTGAATTTTGCAAGTTAAATCCGATGTTCCTATGGGAGCTATAGGATATAGACGTCCGATCGGCCCGTGCTTTTACCCTGATCAAGGTGTGCACAAAAAATACGATTTGGAAAGATTCATGTCAATAGCTTTTACACTGTGCGAAATATCTTGAATTTTGCAAGTTAAATCCGATTGTTCCTATGGGAGCTATAGGATATAGACGTCCGATCGGCACGCGCTTTTACAATGATCAAGGTGTTCACAAAAAATACGATTTGGAAAGATTCATGTCAATAGCTTTTACACTGTGCGAAATATCTTGAATTTTGTAAGTTATATCCGATTGTTCCTATGGGAGCTATAGGATATAGACGTCCGATCGGCACGCGCTTTTACAATGATCAAGGTGTGCACAAAAAAATACGATTTGGAAAGATTCATGTCAATAGCTTTTACACAGTGCGAAAAATCTTGAATTTTGCAAGTTAAATCCGATTGTTCCTATGGGAGCTATAGGATATAGACGTCCGATCGGCCCGTGCTTTTACCCTGATCAAGGTGTGCACAAAAAATACGATTTGGAAAGATTCATGTCAATAGCTTTTACACTGTGCGAAATATCTTGAATTTTGCAAGTTAAATCCGATTGTTCCTATGGGAGCTATAGGATATAGACGTCCGATCGGCACGCGCTTTTACAATGATCAAGGTGTGCACAAAAAATACGATTTGGAAAGATTCATGTCAATAGCTTTTACACTGTGCGAAATATCTTGAATTTTGCAAGTTAAATCCGATTGTTCCTATGGGAGCTATAGGATATAGACGTCCGATCGGCACGCGCTTTTACAATGATCAAGGTGTGCACAAAAAATACGATTTGGAAAGATTCATGTCAATAGCTTTTACACAGTGCGAAATATCTTGAATTTTGCAAGTTATATCCGATTGTTCCTATGGGAGCTATAGGATATAGACGTCCGATCGGCACGCGCTTTTACACTGATCAAGGTTTGCACAAAAAAATACGATTTGGAAAGATTCATGTCAATAGCTTTTACACTGTGCGAAATATCTTGAATTTTGCAAGTTATATCCGATTGTTCCTATGGGAGCTATAGGATATAGACGTCCGATCGGCACGCGCTTTTACAATGATCAAGGTGTGCACAAAAAATACGATTTGGAAAGATTCATGTCAATAGCTTTTACACAGTGCGAAAAATCTTGAATTTTGCAAGTTAAATCCGATTGTTCCTATGGGAGCTATAGGATATAGACGTCCGATCGGCCCGTGCTTTTACCCTGATCAAGGTGTGCACAAAAAATACGATTTGGAAAGATTCATGTCAATAGCTTTTACACAGTGCGAAATATCTTGAATTTTGCAAGTTATATCCGATTGTTCCTATGGGAGCTATAGGATATAGACGTCCGATCGGCACGCGCTTTTACAATGATCAAGGTGTGCACAAAAAATACGATTTGGAAAGATTCATGTCAATAGCTTTTACACAGTGCGAAAAATCTTGAATTTTGCAAGTTAAATCCGATTGTTCCTATGGGAGCTATAGGATATAGACGTCCGATCGGCCCGCGCTTTTACCCTGATCAAGGTGTGCACAAAAAATACGATTTGGAAAGATTCATGTCAATAGCTTTTACACAGTGCGAAATATCTTGAATTTTGCAAGTTATATCCGATTGTTCCTATGGGAGCTATAGGATATAGACGTCCGATCGGCACGCGCTTTTACACTGATCAAGGTTTGCACAAAAAAATACGATTTGGAAAGATTCATGTCAATAGCTTTTACACTGTGCGAAATATCTTTAATTTTGCAAGTTATATCCGATCGTTCCTATGGGAGCTATAGGATATAGACGTCCGATCGGCACGCGCTTTTACTCTGATCAAGGTGTGCACGAAATAAACGATTTGGAAAGATTCATGTCAATAGCTTTTACACAGTGCGAAATATCTTGAATTTTGAAAGTTATATCCGATTGTTCCTATGGGAGCTATAGGATATAGACGTCCGATCGGGTCGGTTTTCAAACTTGATCTGCGTACACATGTTTTAGGATGACTGTGAATGTTTCAAATCGCTATCTTTTAAACTGAGCTTGCAAACGGTATTGAAACAGACGGACATACGGACATGGCTATATAGACTGCCCTATTGATCCTGATCAAGAATATATATACTTTATGGGGTCGGAAACGTCTCCTTCACTGCGTTACAAACTTCTGACCAAAATTATAATACCCTCTGCAAGGGTATAAAAAACTTAACTTAATAATATATAAAAACGAGGACGGAAGCTAACTTCGGCAAGCCGAAGTTTTAATACCCTTGCAGATTACACGAATTTAAATTTGACTACAATAGCAACATGAATTAATAAACAAAATATTTCATAATTCAAAAAATTAAATTTTAAAATTTTTCTTCCTATTGTTCCTATGGGAGCTATAGGATATAGACGTCTGATCGGCACGCGCTTTTACCCTGATCAAGGTATGCACAAAAAAATTCGATTTGGAAAGATTCATGTCAATAGCTTTTACACTGTGCGAAATATCTTGAATTTTGCAAGTTATATCCGTTTGTTCCTATGGGAGCTATAGGATATAGACGTCCGATCGGCACGCGCTTTTACCCTGATCAAGGTATGCACAAAAAATACGATTTGGAAAGATTCATGTCAATAGCTTTTACACTGTGCGAAATATCTTGAATTTTGCAAGTTATATCCGATTGTACCTATGGGAGCTATAGGATATAGACGTCCGATCGGCACGCGCTTTTACCCTGATCAAGGTATGCACAAAAAAATACGATTTGGAAAGATTCATGTCAATAGCTTTTACACTGTGCGAAATATCTTGAATTTTGCAAGTTAAATCCGATTGTTCCTATGGGAGCTGTAGGATATAGACGTCCGATCGGCCCGCGCTTTTACCCTGATCAAGGTGTGCACAAAAAATACGATTTGGAAAGATTCATGTCAATAGCTTTTACACAGTGCGAAATATCTTGAATTTTGCAAGTTATATCCGATCAAATAAAAACACCTCTTAACGAGGTAAAAAACTAGTGACGATCGCACCTTCAACGTACAAAAGTTCTGATATCAACATTTGTGACGAAAAATTATTACACTCGTCATTAAATACACTTTCTAATATTTTCTCATTCGGCCCGCCCTAGCAAACTATTCCAGCCTTTTTCCCTTCACAGGCATTTTCTATTGCAGCGTGCCGAATGAGAAAATTTTAGAAAGTGTATTTAATGACGAGTGTAATAATTTTTCGTCACAAATGTTGATATCAAAACTTTTGTACGTTGAAGGTGCGATCGTCACTAGTTTTTTACCTCGTTAAGAGGTTTTTTGATATCAGATGTTTTGTATTGTTTACTTTTGCTCTCATAGGAGCTAATATATTGGTACATTTAAATTTACTTATTTATTTAAGAATTGCATTAATGGAACGGTTTAAAACAATTTTAACGATTCCTTGACCCTAAAATACAGTTTGGATATGCACATACACATAAAAAAATACTTTTTGTCATTCAGAAATTGTTAAAACACTTAAAACTTAATTTTTAATCATTAAAAATTGTTAAAGGACTAGTAAACGATGAGAAAACATGAATTCCATAAGGATCCGATAAGAGTGAGAGAGTAGCCCTACTTGCTGCGACGTGTTTTCATAGAAAAAAGCAGAGGCCTTGTTAAAAAAAATTCGATATTTTAAAAACTAAAAATGGCTCCAACTGTTTACAAAAACCGATTGTAACTAACAATATAGCGCATACATTGAAATATAAAAAAAAAATTTCAATACAAAATTTTTTAGAATCTTAATTTGCTTTTATTTTTAAGAAACTAAAAACTTATTTTTTATACCCGTTACTCGTAGAGTAAAAGGGTATATTGTATTCGTGCAAAAGTATGTAACAGCTAGAAGGAAGCGTTTCCGACCCCATAAAGTATATATATTCTTGATCAGGATCACTAGCCGAGTCGATCTAGCCATGTCCGTCTGTCCGTCTGTCTGTCCGTCTGTCTGTCCGTCTGTCTGTATGAACGCTGAGATCTCGGAAACTATAAAAGCTAGAAGATTGGCATTTTGCCTGCAGATTCTAGGAGTTCCTACGCAGCGCAAGTTTGTTTCAAAAAGGTGCCACGCCCCCTCTAACGCCCACAATCGCTTATATACGATTTTAAAAATTTCAATATTTCGGAAAAGTAAAAATGCAGTTTTATTGTGTTTATCAATACCTATCGAAATGTAGAAGAAATTTTTCAAATCGGACCATTCGTTAAAAAGTTATGCGTGTTCAAAGTTTCTATTTCCATCTCCCTCGCACCCTTTACCTGAGTAACGGGTATCTGATTGTCGGGGCACCCGACTATAGCGTTCTCTCTTGTTTTTTTTATTTTTTTTTTTAAGAAGAGATTTTAGAGGAATTAATGCAAAAGACATGAAGTCACGCGGATTCATATAACCGGAGATAACGATTTTCAATGAGAGGGTACTTTTTCAAATTTGTCAAATTTTGGAAAACTTAAAAAAATTCTAACTAAAAAAAAAATGTTTTTCGGACTAATCCTGATACACGTGATTGCTCATTTTCCGAATGGAACATGTAAAAAAAGTTTCAGGCAAATCAAAAATGTAAAATTTTTTTTTTCGCCAAATCTGTTCGGGCTGTAAATGAACGGCCCTTGGGCAGCATTAATTGTTATGAGCTGGCAAAAGTGGCTATTTTCGTTTCTGAATAACTTTTAAACGTGACTTTTTACAGTAATGTGTTATATACCAAAATTTAAGGAATCTCAAGGGCTATACAGTTTCAAGTTTTAAAGAAAATCGTTAGAGCCGTTTTTGAGAAAAATAAAAAAAAGCTAAAAAAAAGTTTTAAAAAATTTTCTTTTGTTCATATCTTTTGAACTATTACATTTACACAAATTGCACATAGAAGGCGTTTATAGCATTTAAGAATACCTTTCAAATGAGATGCAGTACAAGTCTGCAGCTTTAGTAGTATAGAAGTTACGGCTTTCCGAATTTTAGCTATTTATAGCTGTTTTCCCGCTAAACTAGCGGGTTTTTCCAAAAGTGGTAGAACAAAAGTTTTTTATATCGATGTGATGAACGCCATATCAAATTTTCAAAACTTAAAAAACATGTTTTGGACAAACTGACAAACTGACAAACTGACAAACTGACAAACTGACAAACAAAATTAAATTTTCATTTTGGGAAGAAGAAGAAAATCTTATTTTGGCTATAACTTTTGAACGGAGCGTCGGATTTTATCATATGACCCCTCATTCGACGTGTATTTTCAATAGGAAAACTACTAAAACATTTCGAGGGGGCATTTATCCCCACCGGCCCCAACAGATCCAAATTTCTAAATTTTTACTTTTACACTTTCACCGCTCTCTCTCCCAAACCAATTGATTTTCTTAAAGTATTGGTATGCAATCCTTTAAGTTTTTGCAATACCTTTCGATTGGTGTATTACTCATTACGATCAGACTATCACAGCAGATTTTCATTTCTTCGTGTATATATAGTAGTCGCCTTCGCACACTCTCCTTGTGCGCTTCGTCACTACATGGACTGCCGTCCATAGTGATCGTTCCTATGGGAGCTATAGGATATAGACGTCCGATCGGCACGCGCTTTTACCCTGATCAAGGTATGCACAAAAAAATACGATTTGGAAAGATTTATGTCAATAGCTTTTACACTGTGCGAAATATCTTTAATTTTGCAAGTTATATCCGATCGTTCCTATGGGTGTAATGGGTAACCTTTAAAAAAATAAAGGCAAGATGGAATTCTCGGGTATAGGCGGCACGTATGATATTTCTCCGGCTTCACTGGCTCGTCGGCAAATGGGGGGATGTTATAATTGCTATACCTCGAGGCCTACTACCTTATTATTAAATTTAAACGTGCAAAAACGAACCAAAAAAAAATGCTAAACCTGACGAAGAAAACAAGTTACACGTATGACAGCTAGAAGGACATGCAAAGAAAATATGGATATCGGAGAGGGTCCGCTGATCTTGTTGCGGCCCAATATGCCCACCCAACCTTGGCCACGAAGTTCCACTTTAAACTTATTCATGACCCCTTTTGCTTTATGGGGTTAGGGGTTAGTTAGCGGGGATCAAAAAATAGTTAATTACGCAAACATTATAATAATTTATTATAGACTAAAAATTACACTATAAAATTTCATATCTTTCTCCGGGTTTTTCCAATATTGATAATTCATAAATTTAAATATAATTCTTTAAATTATTACGTTTTAAAATGTACTTTTACGATTAAGTTCTTCCAGAAATTCAAAACAACAAAACCACAATGTTTACCATCTGATTTAATTTTGCTTATATACATCGCTGTTAATTAACAGCTTTGGTTATGTTAGCTAAGGTAAACAAAGGGTTTTCTGTTCCCATGTTATCGTTGGCAAACAGTGGCTTTACATAAACGCGAATGGAAAAAAAACACACAAGCAAAAATTCAACTTCGCAAAAATTGTTTCAAAACATAAAAATGTAATAAGTTCACTCACATTTCAATTGGTTCCAACGTAGAAAGCGCTTTCCAGAGGTCGTTCCTGTATGTCTTGTTGGGAGGGTTTAAAATTTAATTATTTCGAAAATTGTATGTAATTTTTTCCAGTTTTTTTTTCCACACTCGCACTGTGTTACGCTCACCGAGGCCATTGGGACATTTTTTCTCAAACTAACAGACTTAAAATTTAAACAGACACTTTCTTACATAACTACCCACTAATCTAATTTCCCATCCCCACTCTCAGCTGTTCGGTCATTGCTCTTTTTCTGCGTTTAAGCTATGCTTTTTCTCTCTCTAACACAATACCGCATACGGAGCCTCTCTCTCGGGTTTGTGTCTGCGCTACGCTCTCTCACTGTTCTCGGCTTCTGTTATAGGCATGCGATGGAATATTTTCCAACTGGAAGAAAATTACCGGCTATTTAAGTCGTACCGGAAATGGACACCTGACGGAAACTTAGGGGCATTTTCCGTGGCCTTTTTTTTGCTTCTTCCGGATTCAGAACACCATAGAATTACGTAACTGAGGTAGGGGTCGTGAAACAGGGTTAGGGACGATCACTGGCACTGCATTAGTTTTCACAGGGTTTTTAACTTTTCTGCCGCCTCAAATCTGCCTCACTGCATCCTCATAGGCCCTTAGGCTCCCCCAAACATCCCAACGGCCTTTAGCGCACGCGCGGACCGAAAAAACCCGGGCTTAAAGTAGCAGCGCTCTAACGCCGTCGTCTCAGCTGCTCGCGATGTAGAAAACTGGTTCTTCCTCTTCTCTCTTGGAGCACCGCTGCTCTCTCGCCGTAACTTCTGGCTTTTTCTCGCTTGGTTTTGGATAGCTTCTTGCCGTAGATTTCCCGTACTTTCGTCTCCAGGTATCTGGACGCCGAAACCCAGTGGATTTGGCACAACAAATTTAATTCATTTAGTTTGTAACTTTATTTGGATTTGGTTTAGACTATGGCCGTAGGTTTTTTTATGGTTTTTATACCATTGCAGAGGGTATTATAATTTCAGTCAGATATTGTAACGCAGTGAAGGAGACGTTTCCGACCACATAAAGTATATATATTCTTGATCAGCACCATAGCCGAGTCCATCTAGCCATGTCAGTCTGTCCGTTTCTATGCGAACTAGTCTCTCAGTTTTAAAGCTATCGCAATGAAACTTTCCCAAAAGTCTTCTTTCTATTGCAGGTAGTACATATGTCGGAGCGAGCCGGATCGGACCACTATATCTTAAGGCTCCCATACGAATAATCAAACAAATATAAGAAAATTCATTGTAACTTTGCAGGAAGTAGGCGTTTTGATTTCTGACAACTTAAAGGTATTTCTTTTATCTGCAAGGGTATATAAGCTTCGGCTGGCCGAAGCTAGCTTCCTTTCTTGTTTTTATTGATTTTCCCTTTTTGGGAACACACGCGCAAACTTATGTGATGCTCCTGACCTTACTTTTAGGTTGGAGTTCACTGCAAAAGCGAGTTGTAACAAGTACTCCGCACCTACGACCTTCTCTGCTTGAGAATCAAAAACCAAAAGAAGGTAACTTCGCCCTCCAGCTAGCACGAAACCCGACTTTCCCTTTTCCTTTTCCCAGCTACTTGACACTATTCCATGTTAATCTTTGTTTTTTTTGACCTTATCCATATTCTGTAAGGGTTTAACAGAGCTGTTAAATAGATGCTCACTGACACCGTCTCGACTGCAAAGCACTGTATCTTACAGATAAGGCCTAACGGACTTTAGGTCTTAGCTTAGTTCTAAGGGTATTTTAGGGGCAGCTACAAGATTCATTACAAAATCCCCCCTACCAAAATCAGACTTGGGGGTTGGGTAACAAAACATCCGCAAGACCCACAAGACTGATAAAACGGAGCTGCTATTGACGCAAGTCCTTGGCGTGATAGGTTCCAATGCTTTTCCCTTGCATATCTTCCAGTTCATAAATGGAGTTTCTTTTCCTCTGTCTGATCCTTGCTTTCACAAACATCGGTCCTAATTTTGCGTTATAACCAGCCTGAAAATTGCTTTGCTTATAGTTTCGCTTATATACTTCCTGGCCAACTTTGTACTGCACCTCTCTGGCCCGCATGTTATAATGCCGTTCGTTGCGTTCGTTCTGCTTGTTCATCATATCGCATGCTTTCTTTCGTACCAACTCTAAGGAATCTTCCCGATTGAATATGAATGCCCTATCCTCTAATAACCCTAACGATCGTAATAATGGGTAAGTACCACCAGACGTCACCATCTGCTGACCGAATACCATGTAGTAGGGTGTTGTGCCAAGACCAGAATGCACAGAGGAACGAAGCGCACAACATATTTGACTTAGGGTCTCATCCCAATCCTTTTGATCAGGCCGGATGTACGAGCGAATGGCCGCTATTACTGATCGATTAACCCGCTCTGACGCGTTAGCCTGCGGAGCATGCACTGCCGTAAAGGTATGTTTGATTTTATTGTTCCGCAAAAGATTCTGAAAACTGTCAGCTCTGAACTGCGATCCGTTATCGGAGACAATTGTTTCCGGCATTCCAAAAGTGAAAAACAAATCATCCCGCAAATATTTAATAACGACGTCAGCAGTCAATTTTTTAACTGCTTTGAGAAAGACAAATTTAGAGTAATGATCTAGAACAATAAAAATAGCGACATTTCCACTTCTTGATCTAGGATACGGACCCAAAAAATCCACATAAAGATGTTGGAAAAACCTGTCCGACTCAGCTGGTTTCCCTATGGGTGGCCTCAAAGTAATATTCGGAGCCTTGGTCATTTTACATTGACTGCAAGCTGCAATGTAATCTTTTACATGCGCAACTAATCCTGGCCAGTAGAAATATCTCCTAATCCTCTCTAATGTTTTATGTACTCCCCCGTGAGATGCTAATGGGTCATCATGTCCCTTGCGCAGGACCTCGGATATCAATTCCTTTGGGAGCCATAATTTCCACGCATACGAGTCATGCAAGAGTTCTCCTTTAGTGTGCTCTGAACGCCGACATAGGAATTTATCAACAATTTTTAGATCCGGAAGTTGGTCGATGTTGGCTGCCACACGGTCCTTTAAGTCCTGGTACTCCGGCGAATCAATCAATGTAAATCAATATATACCCGCCATAAACAGACGCACTTGTGCACGGGCTCCGGAAAAGACACGGATTAACACTTAAAAAACCAAAATTTAAAATCAGAAAACTACATAAAGTGTAGCGGAAGCTTTTAGCGGTCTGCTTAAGAACACTCTGTTAACAAAGTGCTTCGATTTAAATAATTCTAAACAAAACTAAAAATCGACGCTCAAAGTAATACGCGCCTAAGAAACAAAATTGCGGTTTAACGAAGGAAACAAAACATAAACACTCAAAACACTCAAAAAAAATAATAAATAAAAATAACTCGATAATCACTCAATTTAAAAATTGTTAGAAATGGCTCCTGTAACAAAACGTCAACGCGAAAACAATAACACCAACGCCGAGATGAAACGGCCACGTTCATCCGATGCCCCGGCAGCTAACTTGTCCCTTGAGATTTTAACCACCCTCAACCAGCGTTTTGAGGAGCAGGGCAAAATGATCTCGGCCAACATGCAAGAAGCCGAGCAGAGATTACTTGCGATGCTGTCAGAGCGACTGGATGGGATGACCAGTGAAGTGTCCCGGCTCAGCGAAAGGGTACAGCAGCTAGAGTCGGAGGTCACTACACTTCGCTCAATCCATGAGCGGGTGAAAATGATGGAAGCAGGGGTTGAGGCGCGAAGGAATGCCGAAAATGCGTGTGACCTGCGAATACACGGTGTCCCGTTTGTCAACGGCGAAAGGTTAAAATCGATTTTTAACACAATGTGCCTTTCAATAAATTTAACACCAGCGCCAAGAGTCAAAAATATCTTCCGAGCGCGAAAGTCACAGTATACAAATGTTGACCCGGTTGTAATTGTTAAATTAGAGTCCATAAATGACAAAATTGAAGTTCTCCGTGCAGCTGGCGCATACCGAAGGCAGACAAAACAACAACTAAGTCTACAGCTGCTTGGATTTAACTCCAGTGCCGCAGTTTATGTAAATGAGCAACTCTCCAAAGAAAGCTTTGTTATCTTCAAAGAAGCAATGAGAATGAAGAAGGCGAAATTGCTATCTGCTGTGTTCACACGCCGTGGTTTTGTACACGTGAGAAGCAGTGGAGATGGAGGAGAAGTTCGCTGCATTGAAAGCTTGAAAGAGCTTTCCGCTTTTCAAACACCCGCTCTTAATTCGACGAGCTCTGCAGCTAATTCATCTTTATCGTATGCTGCTGCTGCTGGGGGAAGTCATAGCTTTCGAGATACTCGAGATAACTAATATAATTTATTTAAATTTAGGATCATTTTTACTAATAATATGCCTTAATAGTGTGTGTGTTAAATATGTGCCGTTAATGTTCAAATATGTGCCAATAATGTGTATGTGTATAGTAAATAGTAATCCAACGTTTAGATATGTCAAACTCAAATAGCTATGCATTAATTCGAGTTCTCCGAAATTTTAAGCAAGGTCTAACGATATGCCATTTAAACGCTCAAAGTCTATGTCAGAAAATGGAAGAATTCAGGTATTTGTTTGTCAATTCAAATATGTTCCAGTCAAATGTAAAAGATGCATGTTATGAATGTCCTGGGTATACTTTATACCGTTCAGACCGTATGGGTCATGCTGGGGGGGTTGCAATTTATGTAAATTCCAAAATCAAATGTAAAGTCATAGAACAACATCCTTCTGATAGCCTTATAGAGTACATTTCCCTAGAAATTACTAATGCTAGACATAACCCATCGAGAATATTAGTTAGCTGTATTTATAGACCAAACAAACAAATAGACTACACAAATATGATAGAAGTATTCTCAAGGGTAACTCTTAAATACAATGATATAATCCTGGCAGGAGACCTAAACAGTAATATGCTTCATGATTTTGGTCTTCGTGGGGATCTGGAGTCATTGGGGGTAAGCATTGTTAATTCGGTGATACCCACTCACTACACTAAGAATAACAACAGTTTGCTAGACGTATTTTTTGTAAATAATGTAAGAAAAGTATTGCTATATGACCAGATTTCTGTTCCAAATTTTTCTAAGCACGACCTTATATTTTTGACGTACAATGTTGAACTTGACCGCAATGAGCAATCGTACACATATAGAGACTTTAGAAATATTGACTATTCTAGACTAAACAATAATTGTAACCTTTGTGACTGGGACAACATTTTTTGCTTAACAACCGTAGACGAACAACTGGAACTATTTAACTCGAACATTGACTTCTTATATAATACCCATGTACCTGTTAAAGTAAAAACTGTGAGGAATTCCTTAAAATCATGGTTCAATAATAATATTAAAAAAGCTACTTTAAAGAGAGATAAGGCTTACTACAAATGGAAACGATATAAGACTGAACATTTCTACACACAATTTAAAAGCGAAAGGACTACAGTGAACAGACTTATTAATACAGCTAAACGGGAATACCTAAGCATGAAGCTTACTGGTGCCATAGAAAACGGAAAAGTCTGGAAAGAACTAAAAAACCTGGGAATTGGCAATATAAAAAATGTGATAAAGGAAGATGTAAATGTGGACGACCTTAACAGAAAATTCTTAAACATAAATGTACCTGATCCTGACGATAGCACGTATGTGACAACAAAGACTGTAGATAGTATGTTTGATTGTTTCAGTTTTGTTTGTGTGAATCAATGTGATGTCTTAGAAGCTATACTACAAATTAAATCAAAAGCTACAGGACTTGATGAGGTAAACCCGAACTTTGTAAAAATATTACTTCCAAAAATTATTTGCCACTTGACACATTTGTTCAATACGGCGATAACAACATCAACCTTTCCAGAGACTTGGAAATTAGCAAAAATTATGCCTATATCCAAGGGCAATAATGAATATAGGCCTATCTCAATTTTGTCATATTGCTCAAAGATATTCGAAAAATTAATTGCCGGACAAATAAATCGATTCCTCACTTCAAATAATTTGTTAAATAATAATCAGTCAGGTTTTCGAAAACAGAGAAGCTGCAAAACTGCTATTATCAAGATTGTTGAGAAAATACGAAGGGAAACTGATGAAAGCAAAATAACTTTTTTAACATTGCTGGACTTTAGTAAGGCATTTGATACAGTGAACCACAAAATATTAATACTAAAGCTGAAGAAATTATTTAAATTTTCTGACACATCGGTAAAACTAATGTCATCCTATATCATCCTGTTGTTATAAAAGAAAATACATCAAACTTTGAAACATCCTATCGTGGTGTTCCTCAGGGATCGGTATTAGGGCCATTATTGTTTTCAATGTATATTAATGATCTATCTAATGAATTGTCTATGTGTAACGTACATATGTATGCGGATGATGTTCAATTATATGTTAGTCGACCGTTGAGTTTAGTTAATGAATGTATCAATTTGTCTAATATTTGTTTGTTTAACGTTGATAACTGGGCTACAAAGAATGGCTTGAGCTTAAATCCTAAGAAATCAAAGTGCTTGGTCATCTACAAGAAAAATATAAACACAAATGATTTTCAAAAGCTTAGAATAGGAGATGTAGAATTGGACTTTGTTGAGAAAGCAAATAACCTGGGCATATTGTTCAACAAAACCCTGTCATGGAATGATCATGTCAGAGCAGCCACAGGAAAAACATATGGATTGTTGCGACAATTACATGCGACACAAACTTTTTTGCCTACTTCTATCCGGTTATTACTCGCTAAAACTTTAGTTATACCGACTCTTTTCTATGGAGTTGAAGTTTTTGGTACCTGTGATGTAGCAAGTCGACATAAAATAAAAGTGACATTTAATAATATAGCCAGATACATATACCAATTGGGTAGGAATGACCATGTTACTGAAAGCGCAAAAAAAATCTTCGACTTGAATATTGACAGCTGGATTGACCTAAAAATATTAGTTCTTCTTCATAAAATTATTAATTCCAGGCAACCTGATTACTTGTATGACATGATTCGATTTACGTCCTCACGAAGAACGAACAATATAATAAGCATTAGAACAAAACTTACAAGCTCGGAGAAACAATTTCTTGTATATGCCATAAAAATTTGGAACTCTTTGCCTCATTCCTTAAAAACCATTACTGGCACATTAAAATTTAGTGTTAAACTTAAACAACACTTTAACACACTCACATAAAACAAAAGTAGTAAAATAAAATAAAATATAATAGTAAAAGGCATAATAAAATAATAAAATAATAACTTGTAACTGTATTTGTAATAGATTTTGTTTAATGTAATTAATTTAAGATTTTATGTTCATAGTGACTAGTGCAGTAAAAATAAGTTTCACGCTTGTTGTGCTAGGATAGTAAAACAATAAAATTAAAAAAAAAAAAAAAATAAGGGGATTCCAAATCGACTAATAACCCGTTCTGCATTTCCACGCCGGCTATATAATCTTCCTGGACGCGTGAAAGCGCATCAGGTACTATGTTTAACTTCCCTTTCCGATGTTCAATATGGAACCTAAAACCCTGCAGTTTTAACGCCCACCTGGCTAATCTAGAATTTAAATCGCCCTGCGTCATTAGCCATTTGAGAGACGCATGATCTGTAATCACAGTGAAATCAAGTCCCTCAACATAAGCTCGAAATTTCTTTATGCTAATGAGTGCTGCTAAGCATTCCTGTTCCGTAACAGTGTAGTTACGCTGGTCCCTGTTCAACTTTTTAGACACAAACGCAATCGGCATCTCTTCTCCTTGCTCGGTTTTTTGGACCAACACACCTCCTACTCCAGTTTTACTCGCATCGCAATGAATATAAAATGGGCGAGTAAAGTCAGGACTACGCAACACTGGAGCGGTAGAAAGCATAGTTTTCAGGACTCCGAATGCCTCTTTTCCCTCAGCTGACATTACAAATTTTTGTTTTGGTTTTAACAGGTCGGTCAATGGGGCTGATACTGCTGCGAAATTATTTATAAACTTCCTGTACCATCCTGCTAAACCCAAGAAACTTCTTAGCGATTTTAATGTTGTTGGCAAGGGAAAATTGGAGATAGCTGAGATTTTTTCGGGATCTGTGCGGATTCCACCTTCTCCGATAATATGACCCAAATACTTCACGGAACGCTTGCAAAAATGACTTTTCCCAATATTTATTGTCAATCCCGCTTTTTCGATGTGTCCTGCCACCGTGTGCAAAACCTTTAAATGGTTTTCAAAATTGTCGGAAATCACAAGCAAGTCATCGAGATAAACAAAAACTTCATTTCTGAGAGAAGCTGGGATAACCCTATCCATAAGTCTGGACATTGTCTGCGGCGCATTACAAAGGCCAAAGGGCATGACCTTGTAATGATAAAGAGGCCTCCCTGGGACTGTAAAAGCAGTCTTGCCTCTCGAAGCGGGATCAAGTGGAATCTGCCAGAAGGCATCTTTTAAGTCCAAACTACTTATAAAAACGGCTTTGGGCAATCGGCTGAGAATACCATCAATCTGAGGCAGTGGATAAGCATCCTTCTCAGTAACCGAGTTTACTTTTCGACTATCTAAACAAAGTCTAACTTTCCCTGGCTTCTGGACTAGAACGACTGGCGACGACCATGCATTTTCCGACTCCTCTATTACCCCTAGCTTAAGCATTCTATCGATCTCTGCATAAAGCAGCTTCTCTATGGCCGGGGAAACTGGAAAATGCCTCTGTTTGATCGGCTTTGCAGTACCTGTATCTATGAGTGATTCTTTGTGAAACGTATCGAGATTTTCTTAATGGTCTCAGAACGATATCTCATTTTTATCACCATTTTACACCATTTAAAAAGAATTTTTAAAAAGGTAAAAAAAAAAATCCATTTGACAGAAGCGAAGATATGGCGACGCTTTTTTTTTGTTTAATTGATTTATAACTTAATATTACGTGGGGTAAAAAATAAATAAAAATACTCCCAAATTATTAAATTTGACAAGCTTTCAGATGAAAATAACACCCACAATGGTTCCAGTGCAATGTATAGTCCAAACTTAAAAAAAAATATTTCAGTCGCGGTTTTCTGCAAATCGGCATTTTTAATCTTTCTAAAAAAATAGTATAATGTACAATACATAATTTGTGTTGGCCCCTGAAAGTTTCGTCATGGGACCTCCATTACTTTATGCATAATTTAATAAAACATTAAAAAACAAAGCAGTCTTTCGTTGTTATACTTTAAATAATGTTAGACGAACAGTTATCGTTCTTAATGATTTCCGGAAGAACGACAGTTCCCATTTAGGTGAAACTAATATGAACAAGAGAGAACGCTATAGTCGGGTTGGTGTCCCGACTATCTAATACCCGTCACTCAGCTAAAGGGAGTGCGAACGCTGTACTCGGGTTGGTGTCCCGACTATCTATTGGGGCTAAAGGGAGTGCGAGGGAGATAGATATATAAACAATTTTGATTGCGTATAACTTTTTAATGAATGGTCCGATTTGAAAAATGTCTTCTACATTTCGATAGGTATTAATAAACACTATAAAATGGCGTTTATATATTTTTAAAATCTTAAAAGATGTGGCCTCCAGACACATTTGAAAATCGTTTATGGCGATTGTGGGCGTTAGGGGGGGCGTGGCACCTCGATGAAACAAACTTGCGCTGCGTAGGAAGCCCAAGAATATGTGTGTGAAATCTCAACCTTCTAGCTTTTATAGTTTCCGAGATCTCAGCGTTCATACAGACAGACAGACGGACAGACAGACAGACAGACAGACAGACAGACGGACAGACAGACGGACAGACGGACATGGCTAGATCGACTCGGCTAGTGATCCTGATCAAGAATATATATACTTTATGGGGTCGGAAACGCTTCCTTCTCCCTGTTACATACTTTTGCACGAATACAATATACCCTTTTACTCTACGAGTAACGGGTATAAAAATGCATATTGGTCTAACAAAGAAATCCATACCAATTTCAACGTGGGACAATAACTTCTTGCTTCTTAATTTAAAAAAATATATTAATGCATTCTAAAAAATTATGATGTTCAATGAATAATTTGAATTGCTAATAATGGATTTATGAAAAATGAGAAAGTGGGTTACAATTTAAAAGTACAAGCTACGGAAATCTTTTTAACTGTATTTTAAAATCTGATCAATAGAAAAATGAAAATATTTTAATCGCTGCATCAATCCGTTCAACAAAAAGAATATTTCCATTTTTCGACCTCGGAAATGGACCAATAAAATCCATATAGATATGTTGAAACGGCCTTTCGCTAGTAGCTTGACAACCCATGGGTGGACGAAGTCGTTGCGTGGGGTGTTTGGACGTTTTGCATATCCCACACTGAGCTATATAATTTCGAACATCTATCACCATGTTGGGCCAATAGAAGTGTCTCCGTAGTCGTTCCAAGCACTTGGCAACTCCGCAATGGGATGAGGTTGGTTGGTCGTGTGCCGACTGAATCGCGCCTATCCTCAGTTCGCTTGGAACTAACAGCTTAAATTCGGACTCATCAACTTCTGAACTTCCAGTTGCAAAACCAGTCCTGTAATAAATGTAGTCGTCAACGACACGGAAATCTGGTATTTCTGAGTTTTGCGTACGGTCTTTTAATTGGCAGTTCTCAGCGGATTGAAACGCATCCGAATGCAAGTCAATCTCTGGAAGGATCTCTACGGACATGATTTCTTCTTGAAACGAACGTGACAACGCGTCTGGTACGACGTTCTGAGTCCCCTTGCGGTGCTCGATTTCAAAAACAAATCCTTGTAATTTGATTGCCCAAAGGGCTAGTCTCCCGCTGAGGTCTATTTGCTTCATTAGCCATTGTAGGGCTGAATGATCGGTAACGACTTTGAACTTATGACCCTCCACATACGTGCGAAACTTCCTGATAGCTAACACCACGGCAAGGCACTGTATAGTTGCGTTGAGCACCGTTTAACTTTTTTCGACATGTACGCGATAGGACGCTCATTGCCTGATTCATCGCACTGGGCCAACACTGCTCCAACGCCACACATGGATGCATCGCATTGTATTATAAACGGCTTTTCATAATCAGGGTGAACTAAAAATTGAGCCGAGCAAAGCTTGGACTTGACTTCGTCAAAAGCGAGTTGTGCTTCGTCGTTCCAGGTGAATGTTTTTCCACGAAGAAGATCAGTTAGAGGAAATGTTATCGATGAATATTGGGGTATAAATCGACGATACCAGCCACACATGCCAAGAAATCTTCTTAAGTGTTGTTGGCTTTTTGGGATGGGGAATTCCGAGACAGCACTAACCTTTTTGGGGTTGACTTGAAGTGTCCCTTCACCCACCACGTAACATAGATATTCGACTTTCCTAAGACAAAACTGACTCTTTTTAATGTTGATAGTTAGTCCAGCATGACGCAGACGAGATACAACTTCGGCAAGATGTTTTAAATGATCTTCGAAACTAGATGACATGATTAGAAGGTCGTCTAAGTAAACGAATGTGTGCGATTTCATTTGATATGGAATGACTTGGTCCATAAGGCGACACATAGTCTGAGGAGCGTTGCACAGTCCAAAAGGCATTCGCCTAAATTGATATAATGGCCTGTTTGGTACTGTGAAGGCTGTTTTTGATCGGGACTCCTCATCTAAGTTAATCTGCCAAAAGGCATCTTTCAAATCGATTTTTGAAATGCAGTGAACTGGTGGAAGACGGCTTATCAATCCTTCTAAATTCGGAATCGGATAAGAATCTTTTATCGTAACATCGTTGACCTTTCTTGAATCGAGACAAAACCTAACTTTATCTGGATGACGAAGGTGCCTCTTCAATTACTCCTAAGTAAATCATCCTGTCGATCTCTACGCAAAGAAGTTTTTCACGCGCTGGTGACAAAGGGTAATGCCTCTGCTTTATTGGCTTGGCATTGCCGGTATCGATGGAATGTTCGACTAAGTTTGTTATGCCAAGACCATCTCTATCAAATGACGGAAAGGAATCTATAAGGCTTTTTAATCTACGTTTCTCTGCTGACGATAAGTTAAGATTGGGCGACTCTTCCTCGACAGTTAATTCATTTGTGGTAAATCCTAAGGAAATTGAAATTCCGAACTTTTCCCAGAAATCGATTCCACAAATAACGTCTTGTGTTATCGATGGTACAACTAAGAATTCCATTTCTGCCTCTATGGAGTTGTAAGTCATCTGAACAAGGATGGTACCTAAAATTGTCTGTTTTGTTCCGTCAGCGGTTCGTACGTTACCACGAGTTCTAGTGAACTTATGTTTTCCCGAAACTATACTCTTCGCTAGGGAACCTCCTACTACGCTCTTATTCGCCCCACTATCAAGCAAAGCGAAATACGGTTGGTCAAACAGAATTATATTTGCAAAAGGACGTATGTCGGTAGCAGTTCGGGTTATACTCGATATCGTGTAACTGTGATACCTACGTTTTGATTTCCAAAATGTTCGTAACCTTATTGCTGCGCGACTTTTGGTATCCTTCTCTACAACGCCCTCAAATATTCTCCTCCTAGTCTCTTTATATTCCTTGAGTCGAATATGATATGGTTTAAAATGTCGAGTTTTGGAAAGGTCAGGTATTTTAATTGATCTGTCAGGGTTGGTCGTAGAATCTGGTATTTTAGAAATTTTGACATCCGAGTTTACATTAGGGCATCCGTTCTCGGACTGACACGGGTGTCCGGTTTTGAGTTTCGCGATT
The DNA here is from genome assembly GCA_037075285.1 of Drosophila lutescens. Taxonomy (NCBI): domain Eukaryota; kingdom Metazoa; phylum Arthropoda; class Insecta; order Diptera; family Drosophilidae; genus Drosophila; species Drosophila lutescens. The sequence goes on along the minus strand of JBAMCF010001245.1, from coordinate 28,565 downwards.
TTGGAGAACATTTTGGACAAGAAGGTTTATAGGTATCCGGAGCTCCGCACCCGTAGCAAAATACGCGGCGTGGTTGAAAGCACTCCTTGTATCGATGACCTACGGAATCACAATTCCAACACTTCACTTGATTGTCGTTGCGAATTGCGAAAAGTGGTGAATCATTTTCCTGAGTATTTTCCTCAGTTTCTTCATCTACATTTATCTCGTTTACAGTTCGCCTTGGTGCTGGGTGACGCGCATTGTTTCTTACTCTTATTATTAAAGAAGTCTTCATGACGGTGACATTGCCTGCGTAATGCCGCAATGGTGGGTGTATCTATATGTAATAATTCATGTCCTAGATCGGATCGCAAATTATTCCGAACCGCCTGAACCAATTCTGAGTCTGACATAGGTTCTGATAGTGCATCTGCAATGGCCAAGATAGAATCGAGGAAATCGTCAAAACATTCATTAATTCCCTGCTTTCTTCTTCGCATAGCATCTCTTATGTCTTGGTCGGACTTCTGATCTTTATATCTTTCCCTCAAACGAGAGCACAGTTGAGACCAATTCATTTGCTCAGACACTCTATGGCATCGCCAATAAAAGGTCAAAGCTGGTCCTACAAACAAAATATTTGCGTACTGATATAGTAAATCAAAGTTCCCATTCAACGCTTGACGAGTCAATGAATTTACACGATATATGAAATCTTCAATGAAAATATCTTTAGGTGAACCGGAAAACTTTAAGTTCCAGTGAGCAATTAAACTTGAAATTCGATCAGGTCGATCGACGTGATCTACGCGACGGTACTCCCCTGAACGGTTATTAGCCTTAGTCGGGTAAGCGGAAAAGCTATTCTCGAAAGTCTGCCTTGGCATGTGCTCTGCTGACGCATCCCATTCGAGTGATTGCCTACGAGAAGACGGTACATTAAGATTTTGCATTGCTGAGTTGATTTGATCGGTTAAGGTTGCAGTTATTCGGGTTTGGTACGATTCTAAGGCATTAGTTATAAGTTCGTGAATTCTCCCTTCTGAAATGTTACTTGCTCTTTGTGTGCCTGCAGAACGTAGTGAACGCGGTATTTGTGAACTGACATTGGATGCTGTCGTGGCTGATCGTGTACTAGGTCTAGTATTCGGCCGAGTTCTTGGAACAGTGCCTGTTCGTGCGTTCGAACTAGCTTCGTTTTGGGGTCTGGGAATGTCTAAGTTGGCGTTTTGAGATACGCTTTCAAGATTAGCGATCTGAGTAGATAAGCATGGCTGTCGACAATTTGGACATGTTTCGTTTTGCTGTAACCAGGCATGTAGGCAAGCGCGATGGAAACGATGTCCGCAAGTGGTTTCGACACTTTCTGTATCTGCACTTGAGTCATTGCATATTGTGCATTGCAAGGGCTCAGCTGGCAATCTCTGATTAATTTCGGAACTTCTCCTGACCGACATGATTTAGTTTTCGATAATCAACAAGAACGATAACGGTATAATACGATAGTGCGTTACGGGAATGTTTCGATAGACCGGTACGACAAGTTTACGGTATCGATAAAAATGAAATTCAAATATGATTAATTGGGACTTCTTCTTTGTTAAATCGGTTTCATTTATAAATTTACATGAGTTTTGATCGGTATCTTCTTCTTTTGGTTCTATCGTAATTTAAGACTGATTTGCTCGATGCACTGAGTGAAAGAGTAGACTGCTGGAACCTTCCAGCCAGAATAATTCTCAATTTCTTCTTGCAACTTGACTGTAAATTATGTTGTTGAAATTTAAAGAAAGTTATTAAAGAAAGAGGTATTGTTGAGCTTGCCAACAAATACAATTCTCATATTCCCTTTGACTTACTTTTGGTATTGAAAAAAAAGGAGGTATTGTTGAATTTTTCCAACAACTACAAATCTCGACTTTCTTACTCCTGAATTGAAATTGATAAAGAGGTTAATCCCCTGATTCGTTAGATTATCTGCTGGTCTGGTTCTGAAGTATATCCTAGACACACAGCAATTCCTAGTAGATTATAAAACGAAGTTTCTGAATTATTGTGTCGGATGTCTATACATGGATTTGTCGGAATGTTGGTTGGGGAAGCATGGGGTAAAAATATTTAGATTTTCTTGCTTTTGCTTTGTTGTTGTTGCAATTGCTGTTGCCGCTGCCCCACGTTGGGCGCCATTTATTCTGTGACGAACACGGTGAAGTGGATGCTATTTGGTTGCATACTCTGCCTACGGGATCGGCCTAGCTCAGGGAAGAGACAAGGGGGTCGGTTACTTCCTAAACAGCATCACCGCCACACAATAAAACTTGTAGACAGAGTTGGGGAGGCTACAGGAAGGAGACAGACAATCCGATTGGATGTAGGAGAAGATATCGATCGGTAACCATGTTGTTGAAGAACTGAGATGGTAATGTTCTTCGGCTTGGCCCACCCTACCTGTAAGGACACATTAATGTTGAACGCCCTTACCCTTTTCAATGAAAACCGCTTTAACTCAGATGCCCATGTTACTGTTCTTTACTTCATTTCAGTTAATTTTAAACTTCATATAAATTCAAATAAACTCGACTTCAAATACATGATTCTCAACTGCAAATTACAAGACTCGCAAAACAACTAAATTTATTTTACGAAAGCGAAACGGTAATTAATTTGACCTATCAGTACACTTATAATCTAAGTGGGGGGGTTTCATATTCTTTCAAGCTTTACATTTGGGTTGGTTTACACCATACGTTAAATATCAAAGACAAGATGTTTACTCACGACCAATCCTCGAAGTCCGCAGGCCTGTTGACTGTAGTGCTAGGATGAGGTGTTATGTGTTGATAAATTTAATTTAGCATAGATGTCTTGATATGTGTATTAAATATCACCAAATGAGAAAAGAAAGAATATGAGTATGGGGTCAAATCATATGGTGAAAAGGAATTTACTCTAAATTACTTAAAAATTAGTCCAAGAAAATTAAATATAACCGCAATTAGGCGGTACGCAGCATGTGCGGTGTTCTGTGGCCGTGAATTGTTGAAATTGGGTAAATAATCCTAAGCGTCACGTTCCCGCTGATCGCTTGAGTCGGAACAGGGTCGAAATATCCAGAAATAGCTGCTGCCTCACTGTGTTTGCCTCCTCGTTGGCCAAAATGAGCTTATGGCCAGGAGGGTTGCCGAAGTGAGGTTATGTTGCGCACGAGCCTATGCGAGGTTATGTGCAGCACGAGTATCCACTGTGAGGTTAGGTTGCGCGCGAGCCTATGTGACTCCCTTGAGTACGTCAGCGCTCCAGATCAAGCGCTGCCCCAATCACGCACAATTTGCCGATTAACGCGAGAGCGAGTTGGCTCCTTGCACGTTTAGGGGCTGATCCAGAGGTAACTAGATGGGACGGGAGAGTTAGATTGGAACCGAACTAATGCAAGGGCTTGTCTACAAATACCTTAAAATTCTGCCCACAGAGAAAATATACTCTTGGTTTTGGCCTGATTCCTTTGTTTACTCCCTCAGCTGGCTGAAACTTGCGGTTGCAGCGGTCAATTTCAGCAGCGTAGTTGTGGGGATGCCACGTGAAATCCGCGGCTTGCCGATATTTCGGGTCGCAAACTGCAATTACACAGCTTGCCGAGACCTTGATCGGGCGCTGCCGGGTTAATTGCTGGAATGTACACAAGACGATAAGAGTCGATCTTGCGTTTGCAGTTCTTTCTGCTCACCTATGCGGTTTTCACACACTCGCGTGCTGTTGATCAGAACTTTTCGGAGCTTGCGCATATTGCGAAATGCCGTACAAACACGGATGTATCGATTGCCTTTACTATAGGACTTTGAGCGCGTGGTAATGGTTGCACACGCGTGAACTTTAAAACTTTTCGCTGAACTATGCGTCTGGTAGCTTGGCTGAGCAAAACGTAAAAGAACGCTTTGGTTGAGCGGAAATTTGTCTTGTCAGTTTACAAGGTTGCCAGATCTACGTTTGACATATGTCAAATGTCAGCGTAGCCAGATCATGGGTCAAGGGAACTATCGCTGTTAAGGTTAACAGCACTCTCCGTTCTGTTATGGGCAAGTCTGTTGTTGACGACTGTTACGTTTAAATTTTGGGACAACAAAATTCGTACCCTCACAGTTGTACTCTGCAAATTTGCATTTCGTTTTTGAATAGTTCGTCGATTAGAAATAATTCCATTGCCGTCCAAAAGTTCCGGAATCCTTGTTCCACATTTCTACGCCAATATTAAATATAATCTTTTGTTATCTACAGCTGTTTAAACAGATTGCTTACATACTATCGATATTAAAGGCAGTGTACGTATATTAAACTATTTTAAAGTTATATTTTATATAACTTGTAGAATAATATTAATTTGATTAACAGTTAACTTTAATATTGTGCGCCAAGTTCCATGTCCTTGCTCTAAATTTATACGCCAATATTAAATATATTATTAAATATATTAAAATCACTAACTAATATTATTTAAATATATACATAGGTAAAGATTTAAACTTTACTTAGAGTAATGGAGAGTAATATATATACATATACACATTCCACTCATGTTATGGTGTACGCTGCAAATTTGCATTTCCTTTTTGACTAGTTCGTTGGTTAGAAATAATTCCATTGCCGTCCAAAAGTCCTTGTTCCAGAATTATACGCCATACGTTAAGTTATATTTTATATAACTTGTCAAATATTAATATTTGGTTTAATCATATAGTATTTCCCTACTTACTTATTATATCTTATACATTTAGCCTAGGTAGAGAAAAATTCCGTCGTGATGACTGTAAGGAGTCTCATACACGAAAGCTCTTGGTAAAGAAAAATTTGAAAATGCCCAGTCTATGCTCGTGTTTTGTTTCGTTGTTGAAACTCGTTCCAAAAGCGCCGAGAAGTCTAGTTCATTTAGCTTCCTTTCCATTACAGATTCACTGGTTGAGCGGCATATATTAAAGTCACCCAAAATGACTATTTGATTTCTTACAACTGCATTCCTTAACCTTGACACTGGAAATGAAGGATTTCTGTATAATAATACATATATGATTTGAAGGTGCTTAAATGCAATAATTTGGCATATCTCATTAATGTTTCCCGTTTCAATAGTTCGGTGAAAAATTACTTCAATGTTTTGGAATATGTGTGGCTTTGCAAACACAATTACTCCATCGTGAGCCCTTCTGTTTCCTTGGTTTATACCATTGATTTGAGCGACTTTATTAAATCCATTAATTTCGCAATCCTCTTCGTTAAGAGTCCAACTTTCGACAAAGCACAAGATGTCTGCTGATTTTATAAAAATGTCCGTTTGTATATCAGCCATTCGCAAATGTAATCCCTGAATGTTTTGATAGTAAATTATAATTTTCTCTTCGGGATTGTCAAAAATTTGCTTATTAAACGGTATAAGATTCTTCTCAGTTCTGAGGCTTTTTAGCTCAATATAAACTGAATCTGTTTCTTCCATTTTCCTGGGGGGAAAAAATTTTCCAATAATATATAAACCAGAAGCTTTCGTTGCTCGGCTGCAGGCAACGTAAAGAGCAGCTCGGCTTATTCGATTTTCCACATTCACAACCACTTCGCTATATGTCGCTCCTTGACTCTTGTGTAACGTTATGGCTTCAGCAGGTACTACTGGAAACTGGAAGCGCTCTTAAAATTCGCTCTATTGGAGTCCAATCCGGGTGTGATCTGTTTGCTTTTTTTGTTCGAGCTTCGGATCCAATTGATGACTCTGTAAATTGCATCCAAAGAGTCGATATCGATCCGCTTTGTGTTTGGTCAATCTGCATAAGTTCACCACTTGCTCCATTTACTAATCCATCACTGGTGTCAATATTCACTGTTATTATATATTTAGCAGAAGTTTTTAAGGTTAATGAATATGGGAGTCCTTGAGTATCCGACGTTTTATATTGTTGAATCCGAAGCGGCTTTTACTGTATCCTTTGCTGTTGATATAAACTCTTGTGTATCAATTTGCTCCAGTCTTAAGTAATTATATGCGTTTACTTTTGCGTTTGAATAGAATAGTCGAATTGCCTCTCTTGGAATTGTTTCCAAATCTCTTGAATGAATCTCTCTCTCCTTTATTAAAGCAATGTCGGCATCTGTCATATTTCCCTCCGACATATTATTTAAGGCTACAGCAAAATCACAGTCTTCACGTTGTCTCATTATCTCCGTCAATTCAAAAAATTTAAACAAATCCCTAGTGGTGTTCCTATAATCGCGCTATATGCGTCTCTTGTGTTGGGTTTAAATATCCATTTGCCACCAACCGGCTGAAGCTGTTTAAGGTCTCCAAAAACTATTATGGAAATTCCTCCAAAATATTGGTTTGTTCTGTAAATTTGTTTTAACCGGCAATCCAAATATGATCAATTATAATCAATTTTACATCCATAAGTTTGGAATGTGTAGTATTTAACGTATCGGCGCTTAATGGCTTCAATCCAGCAGAAGACTGGTTTACGGGTAACGAAAACAATGAATGCAATGTATGTCCTTTTATTCCAAAGGCCGCTTTACCTGTTGGAGCGCAAAGTAAAACTTTAGCCGAGTCTGGATTACTTCCAGCCAAAGTGGTAAATCTTAACATAAGTGACTGATAAATGGTCGAAATTAATCGACTCTTTCCAACTCCTGCGCCGCCCCCAATTTTAAGACTCTTGGACCGTCTTCATCAGAACTGGGATCAGTAGGGTTTTCTTGAAACACATTCGGATTCCGTTCCACTTCGGGAATGGCAAAACCCCGAAATTCATCATCCAAAAGTTGTGATGCGAGAATGTCATTTTCTTCGGGATCATCATTGTTGTTTTGTTGTATTTCTCTTATTATTTCCTCAAAGTCTTCTTCATTTATTTTGTCGTAGTTCTTCCTATTAGTTTCAATTAAGATTTTGTTGAGATTATAAGTGTCTTCATTATTTTTTTCCAGGATATCCAATTGCTCATTTCGCCAAGGATAAAAAAGCATTACCAGATAATAATCCGATCTTGAGGAATTTTTACTAAACCGTCTCCACCTCAAAATATACGGCTTACTTCGTTTCTTAAGAGTACCCGAATTATTCAGCATAATTAGGTTTTCCGCTGCAATATTCTCCTCTTCATCTTCCTCATCATGCTCCGCATATTCATCTTCTTCGTTTCTGGTTTTGCGGACTTTTCGATCGTAGAGTGCGACAAAATCCGCGAGGCATACTTACTCCATACTTTCCGGCCTAAGTGTATAATAGTCATTTAATCCTGCGACGTATATATCTGTAGAGTCTGAGGGCAGTCGCTCCAACTCCTTTTTTGACTTGACCATTCGGACTCTTTGCTCAGGAAGTGATGTATTTATGAACTTGCTTCCGTTACTGGTTTCTGACAAATGCAGCCCCAAAATATTGTAAACAGCTTCCTGAGCTGATATTTCGGTTCCATTTATGAACTTATTTCCAAGATGCTGCAGTTTCTCCTTTACAGATCTATCGCGCTGTCCTCCTTCGGTTATTTCTTCCATTGCTTCTCTAAGCAATCTTGAAACTCCTCTATTTGATTTGTTGATGTAGTGTATGATATAGCTACAACAACCGTACGCGTCTAAAATGTATTGAATGTCCATGTTGGCTCGGTGAAGTTTTAATATGTCCTCATTGTAAGCATTTAGCATTCTATCCGAGAATTTTCCTCGTAGAAATATTTGCGGCTTCTTTAAAGTTGATCGAATAGCTAAAATATAGTCTTGGTAGTCGACCTCTAGTTTGTTGAGGATATTTTCAAATTGGTTTAAATGTTGAACTTCAACTTCGGTAATGATTCGTTTATCATCCAAAAGCTCTTGAATTTTCCTCCATGTGTTTTTTAGCCGTTCTGTAATTCTTCCGTCATCGGAAAATGGATATAGAATTTTTGTTTCGGGCATCGGCGGAAACGGCATATTAAAACGACATTTTCCTTCTCGGTTGAATTCCCTTTTGCAAGTAGCTGTGTGCCTATGCAACTGATATTTAATAATGTCCTGCAGGTCAATATTATCTCCATTAGTCGAAATAAATCGGTCAATAAAAGCTATTACCTCCTCTAAATTACCGGGAACAATGTCATTCTGGATTTTTGGCGCATTTTGAAGCCAGTACATTCCATGTGAGTGTGGGGACCCCCTATGTTGAAATTCAATTCCCCAGTTAGGTTAGGTTAGGTTAGGACGGCTGCCAGGCTATAGCCTGGCACACTTAGACCTCTGTGGGTCCATTGTGATACCGTATGATCTCTATTTTTGGGTCCCCTATCCGTTAAGAGTCAGCCTGTAGGTTGGTCGATCAGCAAGTCCCCCATCCGGAGGATTTAATAAAAGAGCTTAGACTCTTCAGATTAATCTGCGATATTTCGGTCAGGTCATTTATGAAAGGATATCCTAAGTGTTTCAGTCTGAGCCTGCATAGGGCTGGGCATGAACAGAGTAGGTGTTCCACCGTTTCCTCTTCTTCCTCATCCCTGCAGCTTCTACAGAAATCATTTTTTGGGGCTTTTAGCCTGCCGGCGTGTGCGCCAACGAGCCAGTGGCCTGTGAGTACTCGAATTAGCATGCCGCACTCAGTGCGGCTGAAATTAAGTAGTTCAGATGTTTTCTTATTGTTTATTGCAGGCCATGTCTGGTGAGAGATTCGGCACTGCGGTGTGTTTTGCCAATTGGTATTGGCTAATTTGCAGAAATGGTTTTTAATAATTAGCTTGCAAGTAGCCATAGGCATGCCAACATTCTCCTTTCCTGGAAGGAGAGGTATGGTGGTGCCTTGCCTGGCTAGCTCGTCTGCTATACAGTTGCCTACGATATCCCGGTGACCCGGAACCCATATAAGGCTGACAGTAAACTGACTAGCCATCTCGTGAAGAGATTTGCGACAGTCTGCTATTGTTCGGGAGTTTGTATTCGTCGAGTAGATTGATTTAATAGCCGCTTGGCTATCACTATATATGTTTATGTGTCTGTTCTGGGTGTTTAGGCCCCTTAAACAGACGAGTGCTTCCATTATAGCACACACTTCCGCTTGGAAGACACTGCAGTGGTCAGGAAGTCTGAATGACTGCCTGATCTCTAATTGCTCGGAGTATATGCCTCCTCCTACATGTCCGTCGAGTTTGGAGCCGTCTGTATATACACAGATTGCGTCTATTGCGCCCGGTCGGCCCCGATCCCATGCTTCCCTGCCTGGGATCAGAGCTTCGAAGGGCGTGTGACTGAATTCACGGGTTTTACATAGATCCGTTTTTGGCGGGATCAAATTGTCATGCTGAAGAATCTTAGCGTGACCATACAGTTGGGATTATCCATTGCCCCGTATCCCTTAGTCGAATGGCTGCCGATTTCGCCCTTTCCATGCCTGCTAAGTCCAGGCTCTGGAGGTTCAAGATCGCATTCAGCGCTTCGTTTGGGGTAGTTCGAAGGGCTCCACTAATACACAAAGCCGCCAGGCGCTGTACTTTGTTAAGGGGAGTTAAGATACATTGTTTGTGTAAAGCGGTCCACCACAGAGCCACCCCATATAGTAGGATTGGCTTGACTACCGCTGTGTATATCCAATTGACGATTTTAGGGGACATACCCCATCTTAGCCCGATTGCTTTTTTACATGAGTAAAGTGCAATGGTCGCTTTCTTGGTTCTCTCTTGGTTGTTTAAGCCCCATTTAAGACGCTTATCTAATACTAACCCCAAGTATCTTGCGTGCTCGCTAAAAGAGAGATTACAGTTGTTTAAAGTGGGTGGGTTGAGTTTTGGGATTTTGTATCTATTTGTGAAAAGGACTAGTTCCGTTTTTGAGGGATTTACCCCAAGTCCGTTTTTTGTAGTCCATTCCGATAGTGTTTTAAGTTTTGCTGTCATAAGATCGCATAACGTTTGTGGATACTTACCATTAAAGATGATAGCGACATCGTCTGCGTATGCCACTATCTTACAGCCTCCTCCTTCAAGAATCCGCAGTAGTTTATTTACCGCGATATTCCATAAGAGGGGTGATAGTACACCTCCTTGCGGAGTGCCTCTGTTCACTAGTCTAGTCTGGGTCGAGGTCCCTAGTGTGGCCGTGACCAGTCTGCTTATCAGCAATTTGTGGATCAGCCCCACCAGCGGTGGCTCAACCCCTAGTTCAGTGAGGGATTCTGTTATTGCCGTGGGGAACACGTTGTTGAAAGCTCCTTCTATGTCAAGGAAGGCGATCAAGGTGTATTCTTGTATACTGAGTGATTTTTCGGTGTTGCTTACTACCATGTGTAGCGCCGATTCGGTCGATTTACCTTTGGTGTATGCGTGTTGCGCCTCTGATATCTGCGTCGGGTCAATGATGTCTCTGATGTGAAGACCTATCAGTCTTTCTAAGATTTTTAGCAGGAATGATGTCAGACTTATCGGTCGAAAATCCTTCGCTGTAGTATGGGTGGCCTTCCCTGCCTTAGGGATGAAAACGACTTTCGTTTCCCGCCACGCTGTAGGTAGTTCTCCTACTGCAAGAATGGTCTGGAAAATTTTCCTCAGCCAGATTATAGCTAGCTGTCCTGCTTGCTGAATATGTGCCGGTGTTAAATTGTCCGGTCCCGGCGATTTGTACGGTTTAAAACTATGAATGGACCAGTTTATATTACGGTCTGATAGTAGGAGATTTAAGTTTATTCCTTCTCCCGTGTGTCTTCCTGGGGGATGTCCTGTTTGCAGGCTCCCTGGGAAGTGAGCGTCTAGGAGTAGGTTTAGGAATTCTTCACTAGAGTCCGACCATGATCCGTCAGCCTTTTGGAGATAGCCCAAGGATACGGCTGTCTTAGAAAGTATTTTTCTGAGCCTTGCGGCATCAGTTGTCTTTTCAATATCCGAGCAGAAGTTCTGCCACGCAGTTCTCTTCTCTTTTCTGATGGCCTTTTTTTATGTGGCTAGTTCCTTTTTGTAGCTTTGCCAGCTAATGTCCTCATTTGTAGCTTTCGCTCTGTTGAACAGGCTTCTGCATTTGGCTCTGAGGATTGATAATTGCTGGGTCCACCAAGGAGGTTTTTTCTTTCCTCTTGGTTTTCCTAAGGGGCATGCAGCTGTGAATGCCGCGTTGCATGCTTCTGTGAATTTGTTTACTATATTATCTAGCTCCTGAGTGCAAAGAGTGCTTTCTGGTGGCTCCCTGGGGAGGAAGCTTAATAGAATTTCTTTGTATTTATTCCAGCTTGCCCGCCTAGGGTTGGCAAAGCTGACCGGCGCAGGTGACACTAGGGACAAAGTTGTCTCTATAAACCTGTGATCTGAAAATGAGTGCTCGTCGGAGACAGCCCAGTTTGTGACTGTGCTTATGAGTGAATCTGATGCCAGGGTTAGATCTATGATCGTTTGGCACGTTTTTGTTATAAAAGTAGGGGTATTGCCCCTGTTACAAAGAAATAAGTTCGAATTTAGAATGAAATCAAATAAAGACTCACCTCTGTCGTTGTTGATAGGGCAGCCCCACTGGGTATGGTGGGCATTTGCATCGCATCCTATCACCAAACCTTTCTTAAGCTCTTCACACTCCTGTACCAGTCCTCTGACTAGCGCGTCTGGGGGGTCTACCTTTTCAAAAGCCATGTAGGCCGATAGCATCCTAATAGAGCCGCCTTGCAGCTCCAGGCTTATTGCTGTGTTGTCTCCGTTGCTGTAATTGCGAAGCAGAAATGTACTAAGATGCCGTTTGGCTAAAATACAGGTTCTAATTTTACCTTGTTTGGGGTCAAGCATAAGCTTGTAATCTTTTGTTCCTAGTCCAGCAACCCTGCCTCCTGCTATCCAGGGTTCCTGAACTAAGACCACGTCGGCTTCGCCTGTGGCCAGGCGAAGCAAAAGGGCAGCGGACGCTGCTTTACTGTAATGTAGGTTGATCTGCAGGAGTCTTAGCGACATCCCCAGCTGCAACCTCCACCACAGTAACGTCGGCCTCCGAATCGCTCAGGTCCACTTCATCGATTGCCGGTCCCAACGCTCGCATCTCTCTGCTCAGCGACGAGTCGGTTGAGTAGCCGTCTTCCGGCACACCAGGGGCCTCCACTTCCTCCGCAAGCACCTGCTCAGCTGGGTTGCCGTCAGGACTTCCCGAGGAATTAGAGTCCCCTTTATAAATTTTAATGTGTATGGCACTAAAACCATAGTTGAGCTTTCCCCGAGCAGCCTCTATGGGAGCGATCGACTCCTTATTTAGTACCACGATCGCTTGGTTCACGTCACCTGCGCTCTCCTCCACCTTAACGACTTTCCAGTCTTTTGTGGGGAGATGTGGGTTGCATTCCTGCAACATATAGAGGATATCCTCCGGTGATACGATGGCTGCTGGAAGCCAAATTCTGGCTCGTGGTCTACTGGGGACGTCACACCAATCTAGTGCGACTATGTTCGCCCCTTCGTAGACTGCTCCGAGCTGAGCTACCGCCTGTTTGTAAAGGTCAGCTGATCGTTGATCATCGCAGGCCACCACTTTTACACTGCCCTGGTACCAGCCCGCGTCCATACAACAAGGCGATGAACCGGGCTTCTCGCGTACTATGCGCAGGCAAATAAGTGACAGCTTGGACCGCCTTCCATTTATTTCTGGGGATCCTGTTCTCCGGATTTCCCCTATCTATAAGTCCTAGTAGGACCCGATCTTTAGTAATCTCAGCAAAGAAGACCGACGGCTGGATCTTCGATCTCTTCGCCGACGGACCGGGCAGCTCTATGGGGCGTTGCCTCTTCGCCTGAGCACCTTCTTGCTGGGGCTTCTCTTGCCCATAGTTGGGAAAAACCGTCCTTGCCCACTCTACCTTCTTTAGCCATTCTGGCGAAGGCGTGGCGACAGTGCTTCTGGCATGCGAGCGCAGGGTTTGGGCGGCAGTCCTTCTCTCTGCGTACGTGAACTTCTTGCCACCAGCGGGTGACCCGATCGACTTTGCTGCGCCTACCGCTGGTTTTGGCGCAGATGCGCACATAGCGGAGGCGTTTGCGACAGTCTTTCTGTCCCCTGACATCCCTAGTTTGGGATGGGGCCCTTTTTGAGCCCTACTGGTGCTTGCAGTGGAACCATCGTTCGTCTTTGCAGCGCCGGGTTTTCGTGGAGTTCCCGTCTCCGTTTTGTTGTTTGTATTTTTATTGTTTGTTGTTTCCATAATTGGTCCCACGAGCTGCGGAGAAGGGGAAAGGTCCGCCCGGGCAGAGATCCGCGGTACCCGGGTAAGGCGGTAGATAGAACAGGGGGTCGCCATCTCCCTGAGCCCACCGTTTGAGACTGAGCTAGTTGTTGATCCGGGCCCCCAGCCAGGCTGACTCTTGGCACGGTCCGAATTACACCGTAGTCCGGCCCGGAGTGAGATGTTGTTTGGGAGAGGAAGTGGGTAGGTGGTGTGTGGGGGATATTGGGGTTGTGTAAAGCAACTGTTTAGATGCGGCTGAACAAATCGCATCGTCGGTATTGCTTCGTTGCAAGATACCCGCTGGTTGTCCGGGACTGCTTATTTGCTGGGGTTTCCGTCCACGATTCCGTGTTTGACTTCCACCTCCAGCTTATTCGCAGTTGGCCTCGAGTGAGGTCGTCCGCTATCCGCAACCTGCGACCCGCTCGGTCGCCCCAGCTAGGCGGCTTCAGAACCATCTCACAAGTTCCTCAGACCGAGAATTCCCCAGTAAAAATGAGTTAAATTAAATTCCTCGAAAATATTTGATTTAAATAGTTTCATCAATTGACGTAGTCGGTAATCAAAGTATCTTGCGCAAGTAACCGGGTCCGATCTAACCAATCTAGCTTTATCCGTACTAGAAAGATTGCCTGCTTCTTCTTCGGTGATGGTTCTGTTATCCAAAATTAGACTTAAATTCACAAGAAGCTCATTCCACTTGGTCTCAGCGGCCGAGAGCGTTATAAAAAAAGTGGGTAATCCAAATTGCCGAATCATAGCCAATACCTTTTTTTTCTCAGCTTCCCAATGAGCTGGAGAGGATCTTAAGCCTTTCAAAAGATGATATCCATCATTATGCTGTATTAAGCCGTTCACAAAGGTTTCATCCATCATATTTGAAGCGGTAACATGTGAGTTTCCAGACTTTTTCCTTAAGCAAATTGAGATTGCGTCTTTGATTCGTGTAAGTTCATAGCATTTATACATATATAAAATTTTTGGAACTTTTGCACACCGTCGATCGTAAAACCGAATTTGAGACTTAACTTTGCGGCCACGCGTTGTTTTGCATTTAAAGATTTCTCCACACGAAATAGTGGGAAAAGATAATTCCTCAGCATCTTCATCAGTTGTCATGTCTACCGGTCGACGACCTTCGCCGGGAGCCATTGCTATTATTTGATGGTTTCTACTGGATCGTTTTCTAATAAAGTTTCCTGTCCTCCAGGATTTAAATTGTCTTCATCAGAGCTGATCTGTGGAGCAGGGTTGACTTCCATTTGCTCATTTAAAAGTTCCTCCACAATTGGGAGATCCCTGTTGTCAGCAATAAACGCAACTTCATTATTACCTCGAAATTCATCGAGCCAGTTTTGAGAAACAAAGACATTATGCTTCTGGTATAATTCCGTATTGACCAAGTAACTCATCGCTTCCATAACTTTGCCTGTTTCTAATAGTTTCAGTCATAAAACTATGTCGATACTCCAATTTTCGTTTTAGATGCACTTGAATTACATAAGTATTCTCAAAAGTGCGCGGCAGGGCAGTGACAGTCTCCGACACCGAAATGGGAATATTAATAACGGCTCCTCTTACTGCGCATTGCCTCTGATATCCCAATGAAACAATTCGCATAAACGGTATTCTCGGTGAAATCAATCTTTCTTCCAGGCATGTTAGATCATTTAAGCAAGGAGGCACTTCAGGTAGGTCGAAGCCCTGTGATAAGCATAAGTTTGGTATTTTACCTTTGGAAATCCTTGCGTGAATTAGATGAATTGGGAAACTTTTCAGATAAGTAAAAGGCTTTTGAAACATCAAGTTGAGGATATTTAGATATTATAATCCTTTTGTTTAGCGCTTTAACCTGAAAGGGAAACCATAGTCCTCCACAACTTGTACATATTTTATTAGGACCCATCTTTATATTATTTAAATAGGTATTAGGTGCTCCAGATCGTCTAATTTGCCCTTGTAGCTCTCTTTGTTCAATCTGCTCTTCAGGAGACAATCTAGCTCTCGCATCAATATTTCGCTGAGATTGTCTTTGAGACTCTGCTGCGCGATTTAGTGAATTATTTCGATAGTTTACAACTCGAGCCTCATTCATTTGCCGGACTTGCTCTTCCATTATGCGGGTTTGCTGTCGGGTCATTCTTCTTTGCGAAGAATTTATCCTTTGCTGCTGGCTTCTCCTTGCAAGATCACTCCTTGCCGTCCGATGGTATTCTGCATCTCGATGACGGTAGTCATTTCTATAAGCAGTACTTTGCCTTCTTATAGCTTGCTCCCTGGTATTTCTTCCCTGTTCAATAGTTCTATAGTCCTCCAAAGAGCGCATTAGGGCATGGCGCGCAGCATCCACTTCGCGCTCAGACTCTTTATAGGTCGTATTTTCCCTTCTTATTGCGTGCTCTTTAGTATTTCTTTCCTGTTCAATTATTCTGTAGTCCTCCAAAGAGCGCATCAGAGCGTGGCGCGCAGCATCAATATCGCGCTCAGCCTCTCTAAAGGTCGTATTTTCCCTTCTTATGGCGTGCTCTATAGTATTTCCTTCCTGTTCAATTATTCTGTAGCCCTCCAAAGAGCGCATCACAGCGTGGCGCGCAGCATCAATATCGCGCTCAGCCTCTCTAAAGGTCGTATTTTCCCTTCTTATGGCGTGCTCTATAGTATTTCTTTTCTGATCAATTAGTCTATAGTCCTCGAAGGAGGGCATCAGGGCGTGGCGCGCAGCATCCACTTGGCGCTCAGACTCTCTATAGGTCGTATTTTCCCTTCTTATTGCGTGCTCTATAGTATTTCTTTCTTGTTCAATTATTCTGTAGTCCTCCAAAGAGCGCATCAGAGCGTGGCGCGAAGCATCAATATCGCGCTCAGCCTCTCTAAAGGTCGTATTTTCCCTTCTTATGGCGTGCTCTATAGTATTTCTTTCCTGTTCAATTATTCTGTAGTCCTCCAAAGAGCGCATCAGAGCGTGGCGCGCAGCATCAATATCGCGCTCAGCCTCTCTAAAGGTCGTATTTTCCCTTCTTATGGCGTGCTCTATAGTATTTCTTTCCTGTTCAATTATTCTGTAGTCCTCCAAAGAGCGCATCACAGCGTGGCGCGCAGCATCAATATCGCGCTCAGCCTCTCTAAAGGTCGTATTTTCCCTTCTTATGGCGTGCTCTATAGTATTTCTTTTCTGATCAATTAGTCTATAGTCCTCGAAGGAGGGCATCAGGGCGTGGCGCGCAGCATCCACTTGGCGCTCAGACTCTCTATAGGTCGTATTTTCCCTTCTTATTGCGTGCTCTATAGTATTTCTTTCTTGTTCAATTATTCTGTAGTCCTCAAAAGAGCGCATCAGAGCGTGGCGCGAAGCATCAATATCGCGCTCAGCCTCTCTAAAGGTCGTATTTTCCCTTCTTATGGCGTGCTCTATAGTATTTCTTTCCTGTTCAATTATTCTGTAGTCCTCCAAAGAGCGCATCAGAGCGTGGCGCGCAGCATCAATATCGCGCTCAGCCTCTCTAAAGGTCGTATTTTCCCTTCTTATGGCGTGCTCTATAGTATTTCTTTCCTGTTCAATTATTCTCTAGTCCTCCACAGAGCGCATCACAGCGTGGCGCGCAGCATCAATATCGCGCTCAGCCTCTCTAAAGGTCGTATTTTCCCTTCTTATGGCGTGCTCTATAGTATTTCTTTCCTGATCAATTAGTCTATAGTCCTCGAAGGAGCGCATCAGGGCGTGCCGCGCAGCATCCACTTGGCGCTCAGACTCTCTATAGGTCGTATTTTCCCTTCTTATGGCGTGCTCTATAGTATTTCTTTCCTGTTCAATTATTCTGTAGTCCTCCAAAGAGCGCATCAGAGCGTGGCGCGCAGCATCAATATCGCGCTCAGCCTCTCTATAGGTGGGGCTTTCTCTTTGAATGGCACGATCCACGGTATTCCGATTCCGCTCTCGATTTCGAACCTAGGATTTCGTCTGCGTGCGGCATGAGCTTGTGCATCTTGCGTGCGTTCTTCTTCTCTGCCTTGCGTATCCGCTTCCCGAGCTTCTGCCAATCGTTGCGAATTTCGGGAACGTACTTCATTTAAATTATCCCTATAAAAAGCCTGACTACGATTATTTATAGCCCGACGTCTTTGTTCCGCAGAAGTTTTCTTTAATCGCGGCATTTTGATAAAAATTCGTCCGAAATATTTGCCAAATTTAAGATAAAGATTTAAAATATGAAATATATGTAATAGATAAGATATAGATGCTTAAAAATAAACCTGAAAACCCTGAAAAAGATATATATGCAAATAAAATAAACCTGAAAAAGGAATATGTAATACTAATCTACAAATACAAATACTAAGTAAGAAAAATGCAAATATTTAATAAGAAAACAAATCTTTTGATGGTGAAGAAGTCCAAGTCCAAATCCAAATCAAAGTCCAAATCGTAATCCAAATCCAAAACCAAATCTAATCAGATGGTGAAGAAGTCCAAGTCGAAGTCCAAATCGTAATCCAAATCCAAATCCAATCAGAGGGTAATTAAATCCAAGTCCGAATCGAAATCCAAATCGAAATCCAAGACCAAGTCCAAATTCAAATCCAATCCAGGTTACGATTAAGTCTTTAAAAAGACTGAAAATCACCAAAACCACTTCACCACAAAAGTATACGCAAGAAAAAGCTGAAAAGCGAGTGACGCAGCACTTAAATAAACAATTTTATTGCTCAACCCTATACGTTTCTTTGAGAATCGAGGAGGAGAGCACCTGTCAAAAAAGTTCATGATCAAAAGTATGAGAATCGAGGAGGACAGCGCTGTAGAGTTGGCGTGGCACATACGCATAACAAACTTGCGCTGAATAGAAAGTAATGGAATCTAAATCTAAAAGTACAAGCCTCTAGCTCTTATAGCTTCCGAGATCACAGCGTTTTTGAAAAAATTCAATTATGATGGTAAAAAAAGTAGACAATTCCTTCAGGTTTTAAATGCATGGCCCATACACAACGCTTTTATGAGAATCGAGGAGGAGAGCACCTGTACCATCAAAAAAGTTCATGGTCAAAAACTATGAGAATCGAGGAGGACAGCGCTGACTATCGAAAAAAAGGAAACTTTGTGTAATAATATATGAAAAAAAACTTAACTTAATAATATATAAAAAAAAAGATCTCCTATATGTAACCAATTCAATTACTAAACGGCAGCTTTAGTATACAGTTGTCTGATTGGCAAGAACTATTACCCTGAGCAAGGTATACATAAATAAATTAGATTTGCATAGTTTCATGTCAGTAGCTTTAGTACTGCAAAAATGTCATGTAAAAATAGAAAAAAAGGGATATTTTCACAGCTTTTAACTAGATATAGACGTTCGATCGGCACGCGCTTTTACCCTGACCAAGGTGTGCATAAAATAATACGATTTGGAAAGATTGTTGTTAAAAGCTTTTACACTGTGCGAAATATCTTGAATAATAATATATACATACATATAGCTTCCGAGATGGCACATACGCATAACAAACTTGCGCTGAATGAAAAGCAAAGGAAGCTAAATCTAAAACGCCAATCATGTAGCTCTTATAGCGAATGTGGGCGTTAGAGTGGGCGTGGCACATAAGCATGCGCTGAATAGAAAGCGAAGAAATCCAAATCTAAAATCGCAAACATCTAGATCTTATAGCGAGTTTGGGCACTGGAGTGGGCGTGGCACATACGCATAACAAACTTGCGCTGAATAGAATGTAATGGAATCTAAATCTAAAAGTAGAAGCCTCTAGCTCTTATAGCTTCCGAGATCACAGCGTTTTAAAAAAAAGTTAAATTATGATGGTAAAAAATTGGACAATTCCTTCAGGTTTTAAATGCATGGCCCATACACAACGCTTTTATGAGAATCTAGGAGGAGAGCACCTGTACCATCAAAAAAGTTCATGGTCAAAAACTATGAGAATCGAGGAGGACAGCGTGGCACATACGCATAACAAACTTGCGCTGAATGAAAAGCAAAGGAAGCTAAATCTAAAACGCCAATCCTGTAGCTCTTATAGCGAATGTGGGCGTTAGAGTGGGAATAGAAAGCGAAGAAATCTAAATCTAAAATCGCAAACATCTAGATCTTATAGCGAGTTTGGGCGCTGGAGTGGGCGTTGGAGTGGGCGTGACACATACGCATAACAAACTTGCGCTGAATAGAAAGTAATGGAATCTAAATCTAAAAGTACAAGCCTCTAGCTCTTATAGCTTCCGAGATCACAGCGTTTTTGAAAAAATTCAATTATGATGGTAAAAAAATTAGACAATTCCTTCAGGTTTTAAATGCATGGCCCATACACAACGCTTTTATGAGAATCGAGGAGGAGAGCACCTGTACCATCAAAAAAGTTCATGGTCAAAAACTATGAGAATCGAGGAGGACAGCGCTGACTATCGAAAAAAAGGAAACTTTGTGTAATAATATACACCCAAAAAAAAATCCTGAGTGTCAATTTAATAATTGTGGGTTAAAATGACACTACCCCTAGGATCAAATTTTTGGGGTCAATTTGCCCCCAAATGAGTGTCAAAAGTATACCGCATTTTTAGAAAAATCGTATTTGATACTAAATAGTGTCATTTTGCTAAAACTTGGGTCACATCGATGACAATAGTTATCATTTTTGATTTTCGAAGTTCGAACTAAGCCGACGGCGATAGGACGATGTTTTACTCAAGTATCGATTTCGCTTTATAATTGTCAAGAGTGCACACGCGCGTAAAATGGTGTGATGGCCCAGTTGGTAAGGCGTCTGCCCCTGATGCGAGAGGACCCCGGTTCGAATCCCAGATTAATCAGAGGAGGTAAAAAGTTTTTGAAATGCATATTTAACATTTCCTTAATAATTATAAGAACAAAAATGTTAAGTTGTGTTTAGATTACTAATTCAAAAAAAAAAAAAATAATGTGTTGCGAGCGGGATTTGAACCTCGTTCCCCCGAGCACAAAATAATACCAGAACCTTGCACCTTGGCCCCTGAGCCATGCCCATATTATTTTCCTCTATGGCAGAATGGTTACAGGAACATTCAAGCAATTGTCAAATTTTATTTATACCAAGAAAATGACACCGGCTAGTGGCTCTTTGACACCAAAAAGGGTCAACTTAATATTTTCGAAAGTATTAAAGTGACACCAGAATAGGGTCAATTTAATAACTGTCGGATCAAAGATTTTTTTCCACTCAATAGTGTCACATTGACACCTAATTAGGGGCATATTGATGACTATTTTTTTTGGGTGTATGAAAAAAAACTTAACTTAATAATATATAAAAAAAAAGATTTCCTATATGTAACCAATTCAATTACTAAACGGCAGCTTTAGTATACAGTTGTCTGATTGGCAAGAACTATTACCCTGAGCAAGGTATACATAAATAAATTAGATTTGCATAGTTTCATGTCAGTAGCTTTAGTACTGCAAAAATGTCATGTTAAAATAGAAAAAAAGGTATATTTTCACAGCTTTTAACTAGATATAGACGTTCGATCGGCACGCGCTTTTACCCTGACCAAGGTGTGCATAAAATAATACGATTTGGAAAGTTTCATGGGAATAGCTTATATTCTGCGCGAAATATCCTGAAAAACGTCAAATGTTGACCGATTTCACCCTATTGTTCCTATGGGAGCTATAAGATATAGACGTCCGATCGGCACGCGCTTTTACCCTGATCAAGGTAAGCACAAAAAAATACGATTTGTAAAGATTCTAGTCAATAGCTCTTACACTGAGCGAAATATCTTCATTTTATGAAAGCTATATCCGATTGTTCCTATGGGAGCTATAGGATATAGACGTCCGATCGGCACGCGATTTTACCCTGATCAAGGTATGCACAAAAAAATACGATTTGGAAAGATTCATGTCAATAGCTTTTACACTGTGCGAAATATCTTGAATTTTGCAAGTTAAATCCGATTGTTCCTATGGGAGCTATAGGATATAGACGTCCGATCGGGTCGATTTTCAAACTTGATCTGCGTACACATGTTTTAGGATGACTGTGAAAGTTTTAAGTCGCTAGCTTTTAAACTGAGCTCGCAAACGGTATTGAAACAGACATACAGACGGACAGACGGACTGACGGACATGGCTATATCGACTCCCCTATTGATCCTGATCAAGAATATATATACTTTATGGGGTCGGAAACGTCTCCTTCACTGCGTTACAAACTTCTGACCAAAATTATAATACCCTCTGCAAGGGTATAAAAACGACCCCAAAGTGCCCCAAAAATCGATTTGTTTTTTTTTAATTCTTTCTTTTGCCATTTCTCTGTTATAAATGTTATTAAAATGGTTTTAAAATGTTATGTTCATAATCTTATGGCATACCCGCAATTAACTGCATTTTCACTTTTTTGAAATTCAGCCTCCTTAACCAGTCCCCAATATTTTTAAATTTGTGACGTCACGGCCTCCCCATATGTTTGTATGTATGTTCTGCTTGCGCATGTATGTATGTATGTATTGTAACGAACTGATTCTTTAGGTCTGCTCGCTACGAGATTCGTGCGGCTAGCTCAGTAAGGTTGTGTGTTCGTCCCACCAAATTTATATAAACGTGACCGCCCAGTAGATCAGTGAGAAAGCACAGAGTTCACGGGTTCTTAGTGGGTTTATTACGGGTGTAACAGTACAGTGATCTTGATATGGCCGTTCGTGGCCGTCGACGACTCCTGGTCGCCTTGATGACTCGGTGCTCTCCTCGTTGACTGAGGGCTCCGGTTCTGTAGCTCCCTCGACGATCTCTGAAGCTCCCTGAAGATCCTTGAAGCTCCCTGAAGATCCTTGAAGCTCCCTGAAGATGCTCGGCGCTGCTCGTCTCTGCTGCGTAGAATCGACCACTACTCGTAGCGCCTTGAACTCGCCAGGAGATCAGCTGCGCGGGTTTAGGGAAGCGTCACCGTTCCCAGACTAGGGTGAACAGAGGCCGCGATCTCCAGGAATGTCTCCTTTTGATGCACCACCGCCTGTCCCTTGCTCTGTCCCGGATGGTCCCACTAGTGTTCCACTCAGATCGCGCTGGCAGTCCAAGTTACGCAGGGATACTGCCGAGCGCTCCACTTCGCTTCTACGCCTAGTGCAAACGAACGTTCCGCCCTAGCTTCACCCTTTGGCTTACTGTCCCTGACGTTTCCTCGTAGCTCGATCTGTCGTGGTGTGTGGCTGCTTGGCTTGACATAGCGTGGCTTCTGGTACTCGGGGTCTTGGTCGTACGCCAATCCGGGACTACACGACTCAACCGTAGGGCTCTCCTGGAGTTTTCCACTCGAGACCACAGACGATTGACCGATCTCCCTTCTGGCTCGCTTCACTATGGGTTCACACATGCCGCTCCGGGACTACACGACTCAAACCGTAGGGCTCTCCTGGAGTTCTCCACTCGAGACCACAGACGATTGACCGATCTCCCTTCTCTCAATTCGGAGATTCCTGGTGATCCAATCCCGAACGTCTCGACGTAGCGATCTTGCTCCTTGTAGGCTCCCACGGCCCTGCTTCCGGCGATTCGACTTGTTGTTGTTCACATGTAGTTCACTGTACTGGCTGACTTGCTCCCTTTGAATTATCTGGACTGATCTTGATAGATTGACTCTTCGTGATCGACTGATCCTGCTGCCAGCGCCCGGCGGCTTTATATAGGGCCTCCGGGTACCGTTATGTCTCTCTTGCGTTCTGCCCGCGGCATCTCTCCACTCCGGGTCCAAAGTCCGCAGTCCCTGTTTGACCCACTTCACCCACAGCCTTAAATTGTTGTTCTGCATGCTGCTGCCGTCCCGCTGATTCTGTTGTTGAATGTGGCACGCCTGTGTGCCGCTCCGTTGCTGAGATGTGGCACTTGTCCTCCTGGTCCAAAGTCCACGGCAGAGTCCAAAGTCCGGTGCAGTTCCGTTATTTCCTTTTGCACACACGGTACTCTGGCTCTGCCCGCGAAGTCTCCACTCTCTCACTCTCCGCCATGACTCTCCAAACTCTCTATTAGTGAGTTTCTCTCCATCCTCTCTTCGCCGCGCCGCTACTACGGTAATTCGCCGTAACTGGTAAGCGGCCGGCCATCCGCAATTATTGCTGCATTTATTTGTGGGGAGTTATTCAACTCCTCACATTCCCCCCTTACTTCGGGAAATTTTTAAGAAGACTCGTTGCTACTCTCCGGCGTTTCCTCGCGTATCCTAGCCATTGAGTCCTTGCGTTGCTTCTGCTGATTCCCCCGGCGCTCCCTCGTTGCTCCATCGTTGCTCCCTCGACGCTTCCTCGACGCTTTCAACTCCGAGAGTTTCTACGGCGCAAGTCGGCACCTCCGCAGCAATTTTGAACTTCCCGCGCCGATCCTCCATCTGGCCACACTGGGCATCGATAGCCATCGAATATCGATATGCCAGCGGGCCCGCAGTTTGAATTTCCCGCGACGATCTTTGATCTGGTTCCGCTCGGAACCGATATTCATAACCTATCGATATCATCGGCTATCGATATTGCAGGTGTAGCGTTGCCACCTGATCGCAGCGATATTCACCATGATATTTCCATTTAGCTTGTGCCCATCGATTGCACTATCGTCTAGTGCCAATCGACCGCCTTATCGAGGCGCCCCCGTCCCTAGTACATGGTGATTTTGCAGATTTCTAGGTAAGTTTCTTCCATTTTCTTGATCCTTTTCTTTCCTCTCATCCTTTTCTCCTTTCCAGGCTCCTTCGCCCTTCATTCGCCCCCGGCTAGTTGCTCTTGGCTGGCAACGTCGACATCGAGTTCTGAGTGCAATTCGAATTAGCTTCGCCAATCGAAGCAACAGGTAAGCATTGGTTTGTTTACTTTCATTTGTCCTCAGCTAATTCCCTTTCTTTTCCATTTCAGATGCCGATTAAACTATGTATGCTCCTTTCCTCTTTCCCTGGTTTCAGCCGTGCTACCCCCGATATACGCCGTTTCGTGTTTGTGCCTTTTTTTGTTTATTTATCTACGGCTGCTGCTCCTCAAACATCCTCATGCCCGCGGGACCCAGCCTTACGCGGAACGCGCGTCGGTCGACCCTCACGAGCATGCTTCGCCTGCCTCCCAGGATGCGTGTCTCTCTCACCGCCTGCACCGCCGCGATTCCTTCGGGCCACTCGTCCTTCTCGAGCTCGCGCCACCGCTGTCCTTCGGGCGCCGACGTCTGCCGCATCAGCTTCGGCCTCGCGACCTCTTCGACGGCCTCCGGCGCGGAATGCTGCCTCTTGAGCGGCAGCCGTCGACATGCCAGCGGTTCCGGCCAAATCCACGGGCCCCTCTCGAGCGGATCGTCCTCCTTCGTCGCGTTGTCCGCGGCTGCTCCCGAGCACGGTGACGCGGGTGTCGCCGGCCCGGTGCTCGGCGTCGGCGGCTTCCAGGAATCCGGTGTTGCGGGTGCCGGCGTCGTCGATCCCGGGTTCTGCGTCATCGCTGCCTCTGGTCTGCCTCGGACCCTCGGATCCCTTGGGCTCACGCGCGGTGCCTCCTCGTAGATCCGTGGCTCCTCCGCCGCGTTCGCGTCCTCCCAGATCCGTGGCTCCTCCGTTGCCGTCGCATCCTCAGCGGGTCCTTCCGGCCACGTCCACGTGATGGTTTGCTGCCGCCACCGCTGTCCATCTACCACAAACGTTCGTGAGCTGTGGCTCACATGCGCCGCCGGAATGTCCGTGCGGATGTGGTGATCCACCGGGCTCGATTGTTGCTGCTGCGGTTGTGGCGACTCGGGTTGTGGTGGCTGCGGCGTCTCGGGTTGCGGTGTCAGCGGCGTCGGTTCGGGTTGCTGCTCCTGCGTCGGTTCGAAACGAGGCGTGGGTGGTCGTGCGGGCCTCCACTTGGGTGACCCCTCGTACCGCGGCGTCGGCGGAATCTCAGGCAGCCACCGCGGCGGAGATGGTGCCCAGTCCATTGCCACTTCGAGCGGCTGGATGCGGGGCTCGGGCACGTACCTCGGCGTCGGAGGGTAACCCGGATTCTCCCACAGCTGCTGCTCCTCCTCCTCGGCCGCCCGTAATTGGGCCTGCCATTCCGACGAGTTCTCCAGTTGCCGTCGCTCCTCACACCGTCGGTGGGTCTCCAGCGTCGCCGCTACAATGTAGCCGACATAGTCGCTGGGTTTCGGCAGGTCCCGGGGCTGCATGGGTCCCTGCTCGCCCGGCGCTGCTGTGGCCTGGGGTGGTTCCTCGCTGGCCATCTCGGCCTGGTCCCCGATCGTCGGCTGGTCCTGGGGTGGCTCCTCGCTAGCCCACTCCACCTCTGCAGTGCCCGTCGGGATACAGCCGTTGCTGCGGTCAATCGCCCTCCGGATCCGCCATCTCCTCTGCTTGCCCGGCTCTTCGTCCATCACCTGGACGTCGCTGTCGGAGCTCACGACCGGATCCGGGACACCTCTCTTCGGGATCCGCCGCGGAGTTTGGGTGGGCCGGGATGTTGACCGCCCTTGCCCCGGGCTGGATCCTTCGGCGGGGTTGTTGGTCGCCAGGACGCGACGGGCTTCACTCCTCGTGATACGTGTGCTCATTTTGCTTGCTGATTTTAGATTGTCAAACTGGAGCCGCGCTCCCTTTAACGATACCTCGGTTTCGCGTCTTCCTTTTTCTCCGATACCGCTATTTCCTTCGCCTTCCTTATTCTATGCGGACAATACGGTACAGTTTTCTGTTCCGTCTTCTCCCTTCCTTCGGCAGATATTTGAAACGTGTGCTCTGGTCAGTTCCAAACGAGACTTTGGGTGCTTTGGTTCGTTTTCCTGACGAGTTTCCCATTTGGCTTTTTTTTGTAGTTTCCTTCAGCATCCTTGGAAGTATCCTTAGAGGTGTCCTGTAGTATCCTTGGATAGTCCTTGGAGTTATCTTGTAGTATCCTTTGATAGTCCTTGGAGATATCTTGTAGTATCCTTGGATAGTCCTTGGAGGTATATTGTAGTATCCTTGGATAGCCCTTGGAGGTATCTTGTAGTATCCTTGGATAGTCCTTGGAGGTATCTTGTAGTATCCTTGGATAGTCCTTGGAGGTCTCTTGTAGTATCCTTGGATAGTCCTTGGAGGTATCTTGTAGTATCCTTGGATAGTCCTTGGAGGTATCTTGTAGTATCCTTGGATAGTCCTTGGAGGTCTCTTTTAGTATCCTTGGATAGTCCTTGGAGGTATCTTGTAGTATCCTTGGATAGTCCTTGGAGGTATCTTGTAGTATCCTTGGATAGTCCTTGGAGGTATCTTGTAGTATCCTTGGATAGTCCTTGGAGGTATCTTGTCCGAGCTAGCTCAGTCGGTAGAGCATGAGACTCTTAATCTCAGGGTCGTGGGTTCGGGCCCCACGTTGGGCGCCAGATGTAACGAACTGATTCTTTAGGTCTGCTCGCTACGAGATTCGTGCGGCTAGCTCAGTAAGGTTGTGTGTTCGTCCCACCAAATTTATATAAACGTGACCGCCCAGTAGATCAGTGAGAAAGCACAGAATTCACGGGTTCTTAGTGGGTTTATTACGGGTGTAACAGTACAGTGATCTTGATATGGCCGTTCGTGGCCGTCGACGACTCCTGGTCGCCTTGATGACTCGGTGCTCTCCTCGTTGACTGAGGGCTCCGGTTCTGTAGCTCCCTCGACGATCTCTGAAGCTCCCTGAAGATCCTTGAAGCTCCCTGAAGATGCTCGGCGCTGCTCGTCTCTGCTGCGTAGAATCGACCACTACTCGTAGCGCCTTGAACTCGCCAGGAGATCAGCTGCGCGGGTTTAGGGAAGCGTCACCGTTCCCAGACTAGGGTGAACAGAGGCCGCGATCTCCAGGAATGTCTCCTTTTGATGCACCACCGCCTGTCCCTTGCTCTGTCCCGGATGGTCCCACTAGCCGGGTGACACCCTCTGGACCTCAGCTACCTGTGTCTCAATTCGGAGATTCCTGGTGATCCAATCCCGAACGTCTCGACGTAGCGATCTTGCTCCTTGTAGGCTCCCACGGCGCTGCTTCCAGCGATTCGACTTGTTGTTGTTCACTTGTAGTTCACTGTACTGGCTGACTTGCTCCCTTTGAATTATCTGGACTGATCTTGATAGATTGACTCTTCGTGATCAACTGATCCTGCTGCCAGCGCCCGGCGGCTTTATATAGGGCCTCCGGGTACCGTTATGTCTCTCTTGCGTTCTGCCCGCGGCATCTCTCCACTCCGGGTCCAAAGTCCGCAGTCCCTGTTTGACCCACTTGTCCTTCACGCACAGCCTTAAATTGTTGTTCTGCATGCTGCTGCCGTCCCGCTGATTCTGTTGTTGCATGTGGCACGCCTGTGTGCCGCTCCGTTGCTGAGATGTGGCACTTGTCCTCCTGGTCCAAAGTCCACGGCAGAGTCCAAAGTCCGGTGCAGTTCCGTTATTTCCTTTTGCACACACGGTACTCTGGCTCTGCCCGCGAAGTCTCCACTCTCTCACTCTCCGCCATGACTCTCCAAACTCTCTATTAGTGAGTTTCTCTCCATTCTCTCTTCGCCGCGCCGCTACTACGGTAATTCGCCGTAACTGGTAAGCGGCCGGCCATCCGCAATTATTGCTGCATTTATTTGTGGGGAGTTATTCAACTCCTCACAGTATGTCCTGCTGTCGTTTTTAAGTGTGACCGCGCAATTAAAATGAAAATACCACAGTCATAACACGTTTAAAATGGGCGGTTAAAAACCGATTATATCGCAAATCTTTTCTTTTGCGCCTTTTTCTTAAGAAAACGTTAAATTTTTAAATATCGGTAGACTTACAGAAATCTCATTAAGCTGCATTTTACAGTCGAAATTTTCCTTGAAATTGCTTTTGTTTTTTAAAATGCAAAAGCCCGATCAGCAAACTATTTATTAGTTTTCAAATGTTGAGTTATCGACCAACTTTGGATTTGTAAAAAACAAAAACAATGATTCGCTCTGCTATGTACACACACACGCACGAAATATATATATCCAAAAAATGAGTATTTTACACACACATCCATTAGAAAAATTGATTAATAAAAAATACTGAAAACAAAATAATAATTCTAAAATGCGGTTAATATTGTATTGATTTTCTTGATGCCTTTCTTGACATTGCTTCATATAAATATTTTTTCCCTTATAAGAGTTGTCTACTGTGGTAGCAAAATCGCCAAAAGTATTTGGTTTTTATTTACCTTTTCGTTACCTATAGGTAACATATATGTGCATAAAAATACCCTTGCTACATTCTTAGGTAATTAATTAATTATCAAGAAATAACATTTTTAAAAGAAGAAAACATAATTTGGCTTAAATAGCTTTAAAATTTCGTCTTTAATAAACAAAAAATACAGGGACAATTAACAAAGGGGAAAGTAGAACGAGGTAGCAAAGCCAAGATCAACAGGATTTGTTTTAAAGGACCGATAAAAGAAAAT
>JBAMCF010001244.1:0-20038 GCA_037075285.1 Drosophila lutescens | reverse complement strand
AATAAGCACTTCATCAGAGGGTAAATGAACGGCCATGGCAAACTAAACATACTTCTGGAGATCCCTTAATTTTGTATGGAGATGTAATAATGGTAATTACTCTTATTATTATTCCTGGTCTTAAATTCATATCTTAATTATTTTTGATATTTTCAGAAGACAGGCTTACAAGACATGGGTACCTAAGACGTGCATTCGGCCAAGCAAAAACCGGGAGTGCTTCAGGCATTAACAATTTTTAATTCCAATGCTTCGATTGTAAATATTATTAATAAATACACATACAAAAATTACATGAAAAAAAGTTATTTTTTATTGTGGGAAATCAGATACTACAAAGTATTGGAAAACCAAAACTGGGAGGGTGTGGAAAAGCAGATATTGCAAATAGAGGAAAACCATAACTGAGCACGTGTGGAAAATCTATAATGCGGGAAGTCGAAAAACCAGTGTCCTGCATTCATCTGCCAGAGATCCAGATAGAAACCTCATTTCCCCCTTACTTTTTGTGTCACCCCCGTGTATTTTGAAACCAGAGATGGAAGAAATGTAAGGGGTGAATGAGGTTTAGTCCCTTCCGCTTATATGGAGAAACCTGATGAAAATATGTTATTTTCCAGAGAAATTTTCCCGGTGGGTATTCACAAGGTTTCACAAGGACATAAAGTGAAGTGGCGTTGTGATTTATATTGCGCATCCTTGTAAAATTGGTTTAGAGTCTTTTTAAAGACTTGCTATTTTTTCAAGTTTGTTGAATTTAAATTAAACAAGAGAGAACGCTATAGTCGGGTTGGTGTCCCGACTATTTAATACCCGTCACTCAGCTAAAGGGAGTGCGAACGCTGTACTCGGGTTGGTGTCCCGACTATCTATTGGGGCTAAAGGGAGTGCGAGGGAGATAGATATATAAACAATTTTGATTGCGTATAACTTTTTAATGAATGGTCCGATTTGAAAAATTTCTTCTACATTTCGATAGGTATTAATAAACACTATAAAATTGCGTTTTTACTTTTCCGAAATATTGAAATTTTTAAAATCGTATATAAGCGATTGTGGGCGTTAGAGAGGGCGTGGCACCTTTTTGAAACAAACTTGCGCTGCGTAGGAACTCCTAGAATCTGCATGCAAAATGCCAATCTTCTAGCTTTTATAGTTTCCGAGATCTCAGCGTTCATACAGACAGACAGACAGACGGACAGACGGACATGGCTAGATCGACTCGGCTAGTGATCCTGATCAAGAATATATATATACTTTATGGGGTCGGAAACGCTTCCTTCTAGCTGTTACATACTTTTGCACGAATACAATATACCCTTTTACTCTACGAGTACGAGTACGAGTACGGTGTAGTGCCATACAAGGAATTTACCTGAGAAAACGCAAGTAGACCCTAAAAATTTATTTATATTATTTAAATATATTATTAATAACAAGAGAGAACGCTATAGTCGGGTTGGTGTCCCGACTATCTAATACCCGTCACTCAGCTAAAGGGAGTGCGAACGCTGTACTCGGGTTGGTGTCCCGACTATCTATTGGGGCTAAAGGGAGTGCGAGGGAGATAGATATATAAACAATTTTGATTGCGTATAACTTTTTAATGAATGGTCCGATTTGAAAAATGTCTTCTACATTTCGATAGGTATTAATAAACACTATAAAATTGCGTTTATATATTTTTAAAATCTTAAAAGATGTGGCCTCCAGACACATTTGAAAATCGTTTATGGCGATTGTGGGCGTTAGGGGGGCGTGGCACCTCGATGAAACAAACTTGCGCTGCGTAGGAAGCCCAAGAATATGTGTGTGAAATCTCAACCTTCTAGCTTTTATAGTTTCCGAGATCTCAGCGTTCATACAGACAGACAGACGGACAGACAGACGGACAGACAGACGGACAGACGGACATGGCTAGATCGACTCGGCTAGTGATCCTGATCAAGAATATATATACTTTATGGGGTCGGAAACGCTTCCTTCTAGCTGTTACATACTTTTGCACGAATACAATATACCCTTTTACTCTACGAGTAACGGGTATAAAAATATAAGAACTAGTAATTTTAAAGAGTTTTTAATACTGTTTAATATTATTTCCATATATATATTTTCATAATATCCATTTTGTCGAGAGGGATATTAAAATTAAGTTTAAAAATATACAAGTCTTTAATATATTTTTGGTGCAAAGTGCAACAAGTATTCGTGGAACAACTTGTTTGCGTGATCAAAATGCCTGCAGGTCGACCACCGGCAGTCGGCAGCGACTTGGTTGTTAGCACAATATTAAATAGAAAGGAAAAAATAATTTCCGCCGATTTTAATATTGTTTCTGCTTCAAATCCGGTGTGGAAGGAAATTTCCAAAGATCTTAATAATAAAATCAAATCGGACACTTTATATTCCTACGTGGTTAAAAATCGATTTGACTTGAAAGCACTCTTAATTGGTAAGGAGCCACCACGTGATTTCGACCAAGAGGATTTCAATAACAATGACTCTGAAAACGAGTCTGAACAGTCGGCAGAGCATGAAAAAGAATTTAAATTCATTCTGTCGTTTGAAAAAACGGAATTCGACAACTTGATTATCCAGACCGTTCGAAATTGTAAAACTAAAAAGGGCGGAGTTTACCAAAGGATTAAAAATATCCTTCAGCCAAAAAAATGGACGGAACTATTTTCCAAGCGAATCTACGACGAATTTCGCCTGTCGCACGGGTACCATTTTCAAGACCATTTTATAAGCTCTGACAAACAATAAGTCAAGGGGAGTGAATAACATTTTATTTTTGACCTGTTCCGTTGGATTGCAAAGTTAAATTTAATTTAACTATTTTTTAATAATTGTAGGACATTGCAAATGTGGCTGAAATATTGCCACGGCTTGAAAGTGAAAGAGTCCTGAAAGTCGTCTGCTTAGCGAGTCAAGGTGAAAAAGACATGTGGAAAGCGACAGCTTCGCGGAGAAACTCGACAGCAAGTGGTTTCAACTTTAGAAACAGAATCCACTCTGTTTTACAGAGCAAGAAATGCTGACAACATGATGGGAGAGAATGATACTGTCGAGCCCCCACACCTATACAAGGCCTCGGTTTGCAAGGATGCACCGAAAATCCGATCCACTACACTGAGAAAACTTGAGAACGAAAAAACCAAGAACGAATCTTCTTGATTTTAGTATTTTGTCTTCTCACTTTTTTTAGCACAAACGTTCTTGAAATCAAGAATAAAAGCATTCTTGATCTGGCTTTTTGAGAATACATCATTCTTGATTTCGTTTATCAAGCATGAACGCTATTGAAATCGTCCCCAGGCATTCTTGAAATCGTTCTCAACTTCGTCTCAGAGATGAAAAAAATGAGAGAGGTTAAAAATGAGAGAGACATTCTCTCTGGAATTTTTCGGCAAGCTACCGAAGTTCACTTCGGCTCTCGTCAAATGCTCGTTTTTTTCGGCCAGTTTCTCGGAGTAAGTGAAACGAGCATATTGGAGTGCGCTAACGACTCACACGACACACGTGTGAAGAACCTTCTAGAGGAATTAAACATTTTGAGTGGCCTGCCCTTTCTCAAACGTAAGTATTTAATAATAATAGTAGTGTTTATCAATAGTAAAAGAGAATTTTCAATTAATAATGCTGAAAATGAGTTTCTAGTTTACATACATACATACCTACTTTGAACATGAACATACATGTATTGTGAAAAAAAGCCACGCTAACTGCACATATGTATATTTGTATACATATGCAGCAGCGTGTGGAAGTGAACTTCCAATTAATAATAATAAAAATTCGTTTTCAATATACTTTCAATATGTACGCTAACTGCATATATGTATGTATGTGTGCTATTACAGCAACGTTAGTGTGTGAAAATTTGCAAAACACGTGCTAAGTTTTTATGTATTTAAGTGTGTGCATTTTCTATTATGTAATTTTCAAGGCTATCTTGTGCTTGTATTTTAATAGGTTCTGTTTTAAGAAATAATATGAGATAATACTTTAACTATGTATATTTTTAGGCGCTGGAGTGAACTATGACTGTCTAGAATTCAAAGACAAGGAAGCGGTTCCCAGGGAGAAGCTGTTCGCTTGGCGAATCTCGGAAGTATATATATAAATATTAACAATTTGTATTATTAATTTATATATAAATCTTATAAATATATAATCTTTCATTCATTAGTTCATACTCAATAGCGATAAGACTGCTGTTAGATTTAAATATGTTTAGTAATAAGTTATTTGTAATTATGTTGTATCTATAATAATAAATAAAAAATGAATAAAATATAAAAAAAGTGAATATAAAAATGTTTAATTTTTCTGAAAAATTCCTTTTTGGATCAAGAGTAAAACATTCTTGAAATCGAGAACGCCTATTCTTGAAATCAAGAATGCCTATGCTGAATCCAAGAAGAATCGTTCTTGAAATCAAGAAGAGTTTCGTCTCGGTAGGGTCTATATTACTAAAATCAAGAGCGCCTAATCTTGAAATCAAGAACGCCTATTCTTGAAATCAAGAATGCCTATGCTGAATCCAAGAAGAATCGTTCTTGAAATCAAGAAGAGTTTCGTCTCGGTAGGGTCTATATTACTAAAATCAAGAGCGCCTAATCTTGAAATCAAGAACGCCTATTCTTGAAATCAAGAATGCCTATGCTGAATCCAAGAAGAATCGTTCTTGAAATCAAGAAGAGTTTCGTCTCGGTAGGGTCTATATTACTAAAATCAAGAGCGCCTAATCTTGAAATCAAGAACGCCTATTCTTGAAATCAAGAATGCCTATGCTTGAATCCAAGAATTTTTCTTCTTGAAACCAAGAATACGTTCTTCTTGGTAAGAGAGAAATTATTAAAACCGAGAACGATTTACTCTTGAAACCAAGAACGCCTATTCTTGAAACCGAGAACGCCTATGCTTGAATCCAAGAATTTTTCTTCTTGAATCCAAGAAGACTTATACTGAAATCAAGAATACTTATTTTCAAAAAAGTAGTCTCAAATCAAGAACACTCGTTCCTGATTTTAGTAAAACCGTTCTTGGCTCACTTTTGAACACGGAAATACTGAAATCAAGAACGTTGAGAACGGTTTTTTTTCTCGGTGTAGACGCCATTTCGGATCTTAAACGAAGTCCAAGCGGTGAAGAAGCAATCCGCGAAATTGAAAAGGATCCCGTTAAAGTTCATTTTTGGTCTCCACACCAGATTCGCGTCTACAACAAGTTGAGAAAAACGAGTAGACTGTGCATTGATGCATCTGCAGGTAGATTTGTGGAGTATATGCATGTGGACGGACAGAAATCGCAACATATATTTCTGCACATTGCCGTTATACACGGTTCTTTTGGACAGTTTGTGGTATCATCAATGATAACAGAAAAGCAAGATACAGTGACAATACTATCTTGGCTCTTAAGCTGGATTCAATCGGGAGCGCAGTATCCAAAAGAAGTGGTAATTAACAAAAATTAACAATCATTTTAAAGTAAAGCATTAAAATATTTACAAATTCCTTTCAGGTATGCGACTCGTCCAGGGCTTTGCTATCAGCTTCCTGCCTTGCATTTGCTACGTGCGATACAATAGAAGGGTACGCTGAAGCCTGTATGTCGAAAAATTTACCCAGGTCGTACATTCGGATCGACGTTGCCCACTACTTAAAGAAATGGGCTGATTTCTTAAAAAATGAGAAAAAACAGTAAAACGATTCTATTTGATTGGAATCGGCCAGCTTATTATGTGTACCAATCCGACAGAAGCTGGAACTCTTATAAAAGCTCTGCTTATAATATCATTGTCAAAAAAAGGCACAAAAGGAACAATTCTGAAGGAATCGGTAAAACTAATTGAAAGCCGTGCCAAGGATCCATCACCACTTCAAAAAGAAGTTGAATGCATCTTGGACGCCACTGAAACAGAGCAGAAGAATAATTCAGGTAAATTAATTATAAAGCTTATCAACTAATTAAACATTAATGTGTATATATATATCACAGCTCCAGATTTGTATCAAAATACTTTTGAGAATAACATTTCAGATTAAAAAAACGGATACCTTGCGCATTGGGCTGCTTCCCTTAAAGAAGAAGTCGATAATATTTAAGACATATTAGAACTATTCCTATGTGGTCTTCCATTGTTCAACCCCGTTTTGGATATGGTAGGATACCAGCGAGCAGCGCACCAGTGGAAGTCGAATTCAATTCGATTAAAAATAGAGTTTTGCAATCTAGATGCAGAATTGACATTCGTGTAGAAAAGCTTATAAAGTACTTTAACGGAAGTACAAAGCTTATTGACTGCTCCCTAAAAGAAAAAAAAACACATTATTCGGAAATCGAGAATATATTAAGTATCACTAGTTCCGAAAATATAAATCAAGAGGATTACATCAACATTAAGAGCGTCACATCTGATCCTAATTTCCAATCCCCATCTGGAACATGCTACCTGTGTCAAAAAGAGGTTCAGTTCGGAAAGTTTTTGGAGGAAGACGG
Source organism: Drosophila lutescens (assembly GCA_037075285.1). NCBI lineage: Eukaryota > Metazoa > Arthropoda > Insecta > Diptera > Drosophilidae > Drosophila > Drosophila lutescens. Next base: position 13,528 of record JBAMCF010001244.1, on the reverse strand, counting down.
CAAGGAAATTATTGTTTGCCAAGAATGTTTTGATAGCTCGGTAAATTCACCAAGAGTTGCGTTAAACGCAATTGAAAACTGGAGAGGTTTGGGACAAAAAACGTATAAAAGAAAACGCGCTCTTTATTTAAACGACGAACATGGAAACATAAATTATCTCTACAGTTCTAAGTGCTGCCCTTTGCCTGTCCTTAAAAATGGATCCAAGAAATTATGTTAGCATTTTTTAAAAAAGAACCGAAACGGGGTCATATTGAAAATATTGATTGCACTTGCAATGTAGTTAGCATGGCCAATTTCATATTTAAGGCAACTCCATCCTTTACTGAAATATCAATTTGTCCGTCTGGCTGCAGTCCTAGAATAACTGAGTTCTCCACAATTACCATTACATCCAAAGAGTTAGTAGGCAATCTTTCTGTTGTTATCCAAGATCATGTCGCCCTTGATGGGACCAAATGTCAAGAGAATTCCTGCGGTAATGTCAACACAAAAAGCGTTCATGAGATTGGTAATATAACTAATTATACCCGTTACTCGTAGAGTAAAAGGGTATATTGTATTCGTGCAAAAGTATGTAACAGGGAGAAGGAAGCGTTTCCGACCCTATAAAGTTTATATATTCTTGATCAGGGTCACTAGCCGAGTCGATATAGCCATGTCCGTCTGTCCGTCTGTCTGTCCGTATGAACGCTGAGATCTCGGAAACTACAAAAGCTAGAAGGTTGAGATTTCACACACATATTCTTGGGCTTCCTACGCAGCGCAAGTTTGTTTCATCGAGGGGCCACGCCCCCCTAACGCCCACAATCGCCATTTTATAGTGTTTATTAATACCTATCGAAATGTAGAAGACATTTTTCAAATCGGACCATTCATTAAAAAGTTATACGCAATCAAAATTGTTCATATATCTATCTCCCTCGCACTCCCTTTAGCTGAGTGACGGGTATTAGATAGTCGGGACACCAACCCGACTATAGCGTTCTCTCTTGTTTTATTTAAAAAATATAATTATAAAATGCTTTTATTCTATTTTTAGGAAACATTGTGCTGATCGGCGTGGATATAGACTATCCCCTGGACATTTCAGCATTACCTACTACTTTTAAAAGTCCCAAATGTGATGAAATGTATGAATTGGTGGGGTTTGTGGATTTTGTAGGGCCATCAATTACAACGAAAGTAACCGACATTGTTTGTCATTATAAGGCTTTTGCACGAAGGAACGCACATTGGACAGTTTATGACGATTTACAAAAAAAGCCTTATAGTCCCAAAAATAATATGGTCAAGCCAGAATTGCGTATATATGCAAAACTTTAAAGCTTTTTTAATTTATAATTAGATTAAGGTTTTCTGTTACTAACTGTTATAATACCTAAAAGAGAGAACACATTCTTTGTAACTGTATAAAAAACTGAAATAAATAAATGAAAACAAACTGTTATTATTCACGAATATTTCACATATAATAAACGGCAAATTATGCAAAATTTGCAAATATTAAGTTAGCAGAGCAATAACATAATTTAAAAAAAAACAAGAGAGAACGCTATAGTCGGTTTGGTGTCCCGACTATCTAATACCCGTCACTCAGCTAAAGGGAGTGCGAGGGAGATGGATATATATAAAATTTTTTTGATTGCGAATAGCTTTTTAATGAATTGTCCGATTTGAAAAATGTCTTCTACGTTTTGATAGGTATAAATATACACAACAAAATTGCTTTTATACTTCTCGGAAATCTTTAAAGGTGTGGGCGCCAGAAACATTTTAAAATCGTTAGTGGGCGATTGTGGGCGTTAGAGGGGGCGTGGCACCTTTTTGAAATAAAGCTAGCTTTTGTAGTTTCCGAGATCTCAGCGTTCATACGGACGGACAGACGGACAGACAGACGGACTTGGCTATATCGACTCGGCTAGTGACCCTGATCAAGAATATATATACTTTATAAAGTCGGAAACGCACGAATACAATATACCCTTTTACTCTACGAGTAACTGGTATAAATATTTAGAGAAGAGCAACAAATTTAATTCTTTCACGAATAATTTACGGATAATTAACGGCAAATTCTGGAAAAAAAATGTTTGAAAAGTCAAAGATTGAGAAAGTGCACTGCTAACTTGATATCAAGTTAGCAGAGCATCCAATACCATCCAGCTGTTAAATGCCTTAAATGGACACTGCCTCTTTGTTTTCTTCTTTTTGTTGAAACGTTCACACTGTGCTATATTCGGATCTGAAGCGTGGACTAGGCCTAAGGGGGACACCACTATAAAAAAACGCGCCTGGAACTTTACCTCAATGGTGGTGCGGAAAAGTGTTCATTGAAACTATTTAAATAAATTTAAAGATACAAATTGTTTGAGTTTTATTTAATGCATTAAAATGATGGGGGACCTTGGATGGCTATGATCGATCCTGGCCGTCACTTAAATCTCGATACAGCATTGTGATAACAATCATGTCCTTTATTTGCATACGTTTTTTCATCAGACAAAAAATACAATTAAAAAAATGTGACAAAATTCTAAATTTTTTTATAGGAACTCATTTAAGCAATTAAATAATTTTATAGGAACTCATTTAAACAATTCATTAATTTTATAGGAACTCATTAAAACGTAATTACTTTGATTGAAAATATGAGAAAAGCACCCTTATTTTTTATTGCAAAACCGGGAACTTTGAAATTCAATTACAAAAGAACCATGGCCGACCGCCAAGTTCTTTTTGCACGTAAATTCTTAAGAAATCGCGGTCCATCGAGGATAATTTTTTCGCGAATTTCGGGGGTGAGCCCGCTAATGTATAGTATTACCATTTTTTTCTTTCACGAATAATTTACGGATAATTAAGGGCAAATTAGAGGAAAAAATTTTTTTTGAAAATCAAAAGTTGCACTGCTAACTTTATGCACATGGTCAGCTCACCAGTTGCCGTAAAAAAACGCAGCAGTTTGTTTAAATATCCACCAAATCGTAAGAAAAAAAAATGCGAATACAAGTAGTTTAAGTAATTAGGTGCTTATTTTTATACCCTTGCAGAGGGTATTATGATTTCAGTCAGAAGTTTGCAACGCAGTGAAGGAGACGTTTCCGACCCCATAAAGTATATATATTCTTGATCAGCATCACTAGACGAGTCCATCTAGCCATGTCCGTCTGTCCGTCTGTCCGTTTCTATGCGAACTAGTCTCTCAGTTTTAAAGCTATCGCAATGAAACTTTCCCAAAAGTCTTATTTCTATTGCAGGTAGTACATATGGCGGAGCGAGCCGGATCGGACCAGTATATATTAAGGCTCCCATACGAATAATCAAACAAATATAAGAAAATTCATTGCAACTTTGCAGGAAGTAGGCGTTTTGATTTCTGACAACTTAAAAAGGTATTTCTTTTATCTGCAAGGGTATATAAGCTTCGGCTGGCCGAAGCTAGCTTCCTTTCTTGTTTCAACTTCTTTTCATACTTTTTAATTGTTTTAATTGGTTGATTGTTTTCTCGCAGAACGTTTTTATACCCTTGCAGAGGGTATTATGATTTCAGTCAGAAGTTTGCAACGCAGTGAAGGAGACGTTTCCGACCCCATAAAGTATATATATTCTTGATCAGCATCACTAGACGAGTCGATCTAGCCATGTCCGTCCGTCTGTCTGTCTGTCTGTTTCTACGCAAACTAGTCTCTCAGTTTTTAAGCTATCGGGATGAAACTTTCCCAAAAGTCTTCTTACTATTGCAGGTAGTATATAAGTCGGAACCGACCGGATAGGACAACTATATCCTATAGCTCCCATAGGAAGGATCGGGAAAAAAACGGTAAAAAAAATTCTAGCTTCGGTGTTTTTTGAAGTATTTCCTTCTAATCTTGGGAATATTAGTTTTTAATTATTTCTGAGTTTCGAATAAAATTTTATCAAAATCAGACGACTATATCATATAGCTGCCATAGGAACGATCGGAAAATTAATGGGAATATAATAGGAAATAAATTATTGCTTCGTTGGTTTTTATTGTATTCTCTTCTACTCTGGGATATGACTCTTTTTAAATATTTCCGAATTTCGATTTTAATTTTATCAAAATTGAACTACTATATCATATAGCTGCCATAGGAACGATCGGAAATAAGAGAAATAATAGGAAATTTAACATTTTTGCGATTTGTAAATTAATAGGAATGATCTGCAAGGGTATATAAGCTTCGGCTGGCCGAAGCTAGCTTCCTTTCTTGTTAACAGTGAACTTAACGCTTTGTTCCGCTTTATTTAGAGTATTTCAAGGCGCTAATTGTTAACGATATACAGTGGCGGCATTTTGAATAATTTGTAGAAATTTTTAACAATTTTTCAAATAAAACTTTTGATATTGTTGAGCCGAACAAGAAACTGTTTTCACGTTGATCTGTTTTAGCGTTAGGCTGAACCGAAAACTTTTTTATTATTTATTATTATTATTAGCTTTGAACTTAACTCTGAGCACTGAACTGAACACATGAACACTTTGAACTCAACTGAACTGAATACGTTTTGGTTGTCATGATTTCTAATTGTTCAAAATCACCACGCCTACATAAAATTTAAAATAAAAAAATCTTACTATTCCTATGGGAGCCTTAAGATATAGTGGTCCGATCCGGATCGCTCCGACATATGTACTACCTGCAATAGAAAGAAGACTTTTGGGAAAGTTTCATTGCGATAGCTTTAAAACTGAGAGACTAGATCGCATAGAAACGGACAGACGGACAGACGGACATGGCTAGATGGACTCGGCTATTGGTGCTGATCAAGAATATATATACTTTATGTGGTCGGAAACGTCTCCTTCACTGCGTTGCAAACTTCTGACTGAAATCATAATACTTTCTGCAAGGGTATAAAAAAATGTGTTCAGAAGGAAAGAACATGACGTAAGAAGTATGTCTCTTTATCCAGCGACCGCTGCTAAAGATCTTTCGCCGCCGGATCGTTGGTAAGTTGTTTCACTGTACCTTTATTTCCCTGTTCTCTTTTGTGTTATACGCCATGCGTAACTGACCTACGCCATGCACTTTCCAATGCCAAAACTGGAATGCACACATACCTAGCTAACTCCCATTGTATTTAATAGCGTGTTCATTACGTAAAATCAGCTTTGCTAATGAAAATAAAAAGGAAAGATAAAAAACAAGAATGATGAACACAAACATTTAAAAAAAAAAAAAACCAACTGAAAAATAATTAAAACAAGAAAGGAAGCTAGCTTCGGCTTGCCGAAGCTTATATACCCTTGCAGATCATTCTATTAATTTACAAATCGCAAATATGTTAAATTTCCTATTATTTCACATAAATTTTTCGATCGTTTCTATGGCAGCTAAATGATATAGTAGTTCGATCTTGTTAAAATTAAAATCGAAATTCGGAAATATTTAAAAATAGTCATATCCCAGAGTAGAAGATAATGTAATAAAAATCAACAAAGATATAATTTTTTTCCTATTAATTTCCATTTAATTTTTCGACCGTTCCTATGGCAGCTATATGATATAGTGATCCGATTTTTTAAATATTTAATTCGAAATTCAGAAATATATAAAAAATAATATTCCCAAGATTAGAAGGTAATACTTCAAAAAACACCGAAGCTAGAATTTTTTTAACGTTTTTTTTCCGATTCTTCCTATGGGAGCTATAGGATATAGTTGTCCGATCCGGTCGGTTCCGACTTATATACTACCTGCAATAGTAAGAAGACTTTTGGGAAAGTTTCATCCCGATAGCTTAAAAACTGAGAGACTAGTTTGTGTAGAAACAGACAGACGGACAGACGGACAGACGGACGGACGGACAGACGGACGGACAGACGGACATGGCTAGATCGACTCGTCTAGTGATGCTGATCAAGAATATATATACTTTATGGGGTCGGAAACGTCTCCTTCACTGCGTTGCAAACTTCTGACTGAAATCATAATACCCTCTGCAAGGGTATAATTAAAATTACGATTACAACCACATCGACCCCTAATGGAATAAAACTTATTCCATTTTCTTCCCTTTTAGTTACTATTAAAACTATACATATGTAAATATACCCCAATTGCTTATTTCACCTAATCAAATTTTATTCCACCAATATTTCAGTCCTCACAAACCTAATAATTTTTAAGTGAGTAAAACTGAATTGAATATTCTATTAAATATAGGAATAAAACTGAATTGAATAGCAAACATGAAATAAAAATTAAATTAACAGCTAGATTATTATTATCAATTATGCACAAGGTAGTAGGTATTTGTAATTAATAAAACGAATTTATAATGAAGTATAACTAACAGTCTCCTCATCCGTGTAGAAGAAGTCTTGGGCCAGGCAGATCATTTATAGTAGAAACTGCACTTGATGCAGAGACTGAGTCGCCAGGAACTAGCTGCAATCCAGGAGTGGCGAGGTTTTGTTCCGGTGGAATATTACCAGGGGATGCCGCATCTAATGCAGAGTGCGACTGCATTGGTAAGATGTCTGATGATCCAGATGGAGTAGTATGAGCAGGTGGAAGAGACGGTGTAAGATAGTTTGGAGAATGTTCCATGTTGTTAGCACCAGTAGGAGTAGAAAGCATCGTGGTTGTCAGCCCGTTTGCAGGAAGTTGGAGATTATTTGGAATCTTCCTTTTCGGTGATTCACTTAGAATCTTAAGACCGAGAAACTGGGATTCCACTGCCAGGAATTTGTCGTTCATAGAGGTGAGGAGTTTTCGAACCTCCATAAATCCGGTCCTAGTTTGCCTCATGAAGGTGCGCATTTCATCCGTCATCTCACGGCATGCCGTGCAAGACCAAGTGTGTCGACGATTTTTTATTTTTCCCTCTTACGTTCTCCTTCTGTTCCCCAAAACTAAGTACCCGAAAATTAATTTATCTTTAATAGCATGCGAGCAATGGTAACGTGGCGGTACCCTTTCTTTAGAAACCCACCCCAAGCCGATCAGACATAAATGGAAGCCGAGGACATCGCGTACTCCGCTAAAAGCGATATTTCTTCCCACCAGCTTTTTCTTTCCCAAATCAAACGTTATATGCTACAATTGGTCAATTTTACCAATCAAATGTTTTTGTGTGTAAAGTATTACTCTAAAATGTTGTTTTTAAGTTGTCAAAAATCAAGATGCCTACAAAGTTACAATGAATTTTCTTATATTTGTTTGATTTAAGAAAATTTTTCCTAGCTTAATAAAATTTTGTTTAAATCTTTAAAGTTTTATTTAATTATAGGAATTGGTTAACATAAACTAGAATTTCTCTAAAAACCAGAAAAATTTCCTAATATTCAGAAATTATTTTCTAAAAACGAAAATAATAAAATAATTTGGCTACACCTTTTCTAAAATTAAATACCCTAACCCAAAAATGACGCAATCCTTTAAAAAGATAAATGCTTTCTAAAATGTAGAAAGTTTTTCCCAAAAATTAAAATATTTGTTTTCTCTTCCTCTGGCGCACCGAATCGGAAACGTCTTTTTCAATGCGTTGCATACTTCTAACTGAAATCGTTATACCCTCTGGAAGGGTACTAAAACCACTTAAAACAAGAGAGAAAGCTATTGTCAGGTGTCCCGATTATCTGATACCCGTCACTCAGCTAGGAGTGCGAGGGAGATAGAGATATAAAACTTTGAATGCGCATAACTTTTTATTGAATGGTCCGATTTACATCTACATTTCGTCTACATTTCGGTGGGTATTAATAAATACTATAAAATTCATTTATACATTTTTAAAATCTTAAAAGATGCGGACGCTAAGCACATTTTAAAATCGTTTAAGGCGATTCTGGGCGTTAGGGGAGCGTGGCACCTCGATGAAGGATGCGTAGGAAGCCCAAGAATCTACATTATTAATACCAACTTTCTTGCTTTTATAGTTTCCGAGATTTCAGCGTTCATACAGACAGACAGACAGACGGACAGACAGACGGACAGACAGACGGACAGACAGACGGACAGACGGACATGGCTAGATCCTGATCAAGAATAAATATACTTTATGGGGTCGGAAACGCTTTCTTCTACCTTTTACATACTTTTGCACGAATACAATATACACTTTTAATCTACGAGTAACGGGTATAATTATTCTTGTGTGTGACAGAATTCTTTTAAAACCAAATTCCGTTACAGTTTTTACTTATATCAGTCCTTGGTTGGAAATGATTTCTGTGACACCCCTATTTGAAATAGAGAATAACTGACTCATATATTAATATATATTTTCATTAAAAGTCACAACTTTTAAAAAATTGGTCTCAAAATTTTTCGTTTCTGAATATGATCCACTTTTAATGATTAAGTTGATTGGACACGGCATTTCTGCAGTATTTGAGCACCGAACACTAGTATTTTGATATCATTTTAATGGCGACAGCGCCAAAAAGGAAAAACGACCAAGGCGGAGGTGATTAGAGATATAGTGCACATTCTGCAGCAGGCCAACTAAAATTACATCCATTTTCCGGCAGTCATTGGTGCAAGCTCATCGCAGGACCTCGTCACCGATCAGAACTCGGGTCGTCGTCAGGAGCAGAAGGTCTACACCTTCAGTGACCGGCCCTCCCCGAAGCCAGCGGGACAACCAGCAGTGCCGCCAAAAGCCGACGAAAAAACCAAGCCGCAAAAGACCATTCTTGAGGAGCACGGCATTATTCTCGGCAAGGTTATTGGCACGGGAAACTACGCCAAGGTCAAGATTGGCTTTTCGGAGGAGTACGGAAAGCGGGTTGCCGTTAAAATCATCTCAAAGGTGAAGGCTCCCACCGAGTACACGCAGAAGTTTCTGCCTCGAGAGATCGAGGCGGTAAAGGGTTTGCACCACGACAATTTAATAACCTTTTATCAGAGTATCGAGACCAGTCATAGGTGAGACTTATTATTATTACACAGAAAAATTAAAGTTGGTTGAATAAACCAACTTTAACAGCATACAGTATACCAGTCTTTAACTAACCACAAGATTTATTACTTTTACATAAAATTACACTATGTTACAAAATTAATGGTTTTTTAATTTACCTCGATGGATGCGACACATTTAAATTCGCTTCGAATTTCCAATTTGAACTGCGTTCTCCAAAAAATTCCCCTGACGCCAGGATTCTGAGAAAAAGTTGGAAAAATGCTCAAAATTTCCACAAAAAAATTCTTGGCTTGTTTTACTGTCAAAGCATTTTAAAAGTATCACTCCTTATCTTTCAAACACCATGTTTTATGGATGTGTTTTCTTTTAATTTTTTTCGGGGTTCGAAAGATACAGAGTGACACTTTTAAAATGCTTTGACACCACAAGAAACCAAGAATCCGTTTGCCTTTAATACCCTCCGGAAATTTTGCAATTTTAAGCATTTTTCTAACTTTGAGGTCATTTTTCTCGGAATCCTTGCGTCGGGCAACAGTTTGGTGAACGCAGTTCAATTTGGGACTTAGAATAGCGAATTCAAATTTATCGCATTTATAAAGAAACCGTTAACATTTTAGTAAACATATTACCTTTCACTTGGACCAGGACCCACAAAACGGATTTCATATTATTGAGCTGGCAAATCTTATAATAGAAACCGCCGTGCGTGTGTTCACATGAAGAGTTTATTTGCAACTAACTAAAAAGAGATAAAAGAGATAAGAACGAGATAACTATAGTACATGCCAGTATTGCCATTTATTTTCTAAACCCTTCCTAAATGCTTGCATGTTTACAAAAATGAGAATCTAATTTAAATGTAACATTTTTGTAAATTCTACATGTTTCTTCTTTGGGAGATTTTTGGTCAAAATACACAGGTCGACAAAATCAGGACTTTTTTTGGCCCAAGACTAAACGCTACAAAACCTAAAAGGATTTTAGCTGTAGATTACTACCTCATACTTGGAATCTTTTCATCACGTCACAGTTCTGAGAAATCCGTGGTCAAAGTTCCAAATTTTGGATTTATAAGCACTTTTTGTGGCCTAATATAAACTAAACTCTTTGTAGCCAAGAGCCACAATTTGGTGGAAATGGTACTTTGAATCTTTAAATTCAACAGTGTCTAATCACTAAGTTAGGCGCCCTCTACTTCTTGAGTTACAATGCATTTTACTGAGGTCAATTTTTGTACTTTTTTCCATCTGTTAGCCTGATATTTGTAATGTATTGTGTGTGTACGATTTTAGTTTCAACAAGGAAAATATGAGGCTACTATAGATGGAAAAAAGTGACAAAACTAACCTTAGTAAAATCCATTGTAGCTAAAGAAGTAGAGGTCACCCAATTTGGTGATTGGAAACTGTTAAAGTTAAAGGTTCAAAGTAATATTTCTGCTAAATTGTGACTCTGGGCTACGAAGGGTTTTCTTGCTATTAAGCCGCAAAAAGTTCCTAAGAATCGAAAATTTGTCTGTCTGTCTGTCTATCTGGATAAACGCTGAGATCTCGGAAACTACAAAAGCTAGAAAGTTGGTATTACCCACACATATTCCTGGCCTTCCTACGCAGCGCAAGTTTATTTCAGCCGAGCGCCACTCCCCCTCTAAAGCCCACAATCGCCCACAAACGATTTTAAAATGTGTCTAGCGGCCACATTTTTAAAGATTTCGGAGAAGAATAAATGCAATTTTGTTCCGCTTATTTATACCTATCGAAATGTAAAAGACATTTTTCGAATCGGGCCATTCATTAAAAAGTTATGCGTAATCAAAAAATGTTATATATCCATCTCCCTCGCACGCCCTTTAGCTGAGTGAGTCGGGACACCAACCCGACTATAGCGATCTCTCTTGTTATACCCGTTACTCGTAGAGTAAAAGAGTATATTGTATTCGTGCAAAAGTATGTAACAGCTAGAAGGAAGCGTTTCCGACCCTATAAAGTATATATATTCTTCATCAGGGTCACTAGCCGAGTCGATATAGACATGTCCGCCTCTCTGTCCGTCTGTCCGTCTGTATGAACGCTGAGATCTCGGAAACTACTAAAGCTAGAAAGTTGGGATTACCCACACATATTCTTGGGCTTCCTACGCAGCGCAAGTTTGTTTCAGCCGAGGATTTTAAAATGTGTCTGGCGCCCACACCTTTTAAGATTTCGGAAAAGTAAAAATTGAGTTTTATTGTGCTTATCAATACCTATCGAAATGTATAACTTTTTCAAATCGAACAATTCGTTAAAAAGGTATGCCCGATCGAAGTTTTTTATCTCCATCTCCCTTGCACTGCCTTTAGTTGAGTAACGGCTATCTGATAGTCGGGGCAGCCGACTATAGCGTTCTCTCTTGTTTTATTAGTACATTTATACTTTTACAAAACTTGAAAACTTGTCTTACAAAATGATAGCGTGTATCAATATGTTTCGTTCTGGAATGATGAACTGGATTCTTGGCCAGAGCTTGGGAACTCAAATTGTCGCTGTACAGAATGATTGGAGTCTTCTCGTCCCCGCAACCAATTTCGTTTATCAGTCGGCGCATTAGGATGGCCTCCTTGCAAGCTGATAATAGCTCTATATACTCTGCTTCGGCACTGCTAAGAGCGACACTTCGCTGCTTTTCAGAACGCCAAGAAATTGGACCTCCAGCTAGGAAGTAAATGTACCCGGTATATGACTTCATGTCGACTTTGTCACCGGCCCAATCCGCGTATACGTATCCAAGAAAGGGTTGCCGTTGAGCCAGTTTGGAAACGGAATGCAAAATGTCCGGTCTGGTCGTAAGTGCAAGCCACATTACCTCGCCAACAGCTGTCTGGTATAGAGTTGGGTCAACCATTTTGCACTGATTGCTTGTGCAAGCTACCTGGAACCCTGTGGCCGCCTGTCTGCAATTTTCAATGCCGTATGCTTGCAGTAGATCCTTTGTATACTGCGAATGGCCCAGGGAAATTGGTCCTAGCTCTCCTTCACGCTTTTTCTTTATGCCCAAGAAAAGGTTTAGTGAGCCTTTGTCCACGCATTTGAAAGACTCGATTTGATTCTGACCAGATCCTCTTTTGACTGACAGGCTACCAGAATGTCATCGACATATACGAGAATTAGCGAGAGGTTTCCATTTCCAGTCTGCTTGTAAAGACATGGATCGTTCTCACAAGCAATGAAGCCAAGCTTAACTAGGGTACTGTCAAGCATGAAATTCCATTCCTTCCTGACTGCTTTAATCCGTATATCGCCTTGTTGAGAAGCAAACTCGTAGCTCATTTTGGTCATCTTTCCTTGTCCTTTTCGTCCTTGTCCTTTTCGTACTTGTCCTTTTCGTTCTTATCCTTTTTGTCAGATTCTGATGCACTCTCGAACTGATCGGAACTTTCACTAGAGCTGTCATCTCCACCAGTTTCGCTTGAATCGTGACCAATCCTATAAGCCTCTGGGAAAAGATCCAAAACAGCTTTATCGCCGTCTCCTGCATCATGATTCTCATCAAATAGGACATTTTTTTTTTCGACTACTAGTCACGAAGTTGAATCGTACAGGCGATAACCTTTGGCCGCCTTCGAGTGTCCAACCATTGTATATTCTTTGCCTTTTGGTTGAAACTTTCTTCCCTTTCGATGAACCTTGTCCAGAGCAACTGCAATAGAACCAAATACCTTTAGATGGTTTATACAAGGTTTCTTACCAGTCCACGCTTCTATTGGGGTCATGCAATTCACTGCGCTGGTGGGAGAACGATTCCGAAGGTAAACAGCAGTGTTAACAGAACCCATAAGGATTCGCATAATCCCGACTGCACGAGTAGGCATCTAGACATTTCCACTAATGTCCTATTAGCCCTCTCAGCAACTCCATTCTGCTGTGGTGCTACAGTAAGCTGCCTAGCTATACCATGATGACGAAGAAAGTCGACGAATTCTCCTCCGTTGTCCGTGCGAAGACATTAAAGCTTTCTATCTGTCTGCCGTTCAACCAGATTCTTAAACTCCATGAACTTAGATAGCACTTCATCCTTCTTGCGCAAAAAATACACAAAAATCCTTCTGGATTTGTCATCGATGAATGTCAGGAAGTACTTGGATCCCGCCAGCGACTGTGTGGGAAACGGGCCACATACATCTGCATGTATCAGTTCCAAAAGCTCCTTGGCTCTGTTGGCGGTAGCTGCTGGAAACAGTAGTTAGTGGATTTTGCTGAGCATGCAAGTCCTACACTTGAAATCCTGTGGAAGAATCATATTTTCCACACCACGCACCATACCTTTGGAAACAATTTCACTAGAAAAATTGAGGTGACCATATCTCTTGTGCAATAGAACGCCGTCAATTACAGTGGCAGAAAAACATTTGCTGCTCGTGCTTTGAAACAAGTATAAATTGCCGATTTTGGCACTGACAATGCATTCGCCGTCTTGCATGACCTTAGCGTTTTGCAGACCGAAATTCACCGTACACCTGTTTTTCACCGCACTGCTAACTGACATAAAATTGCCAAGCATTTTTGGAACATAAAGCACATTCTTCAATGTTAATGTACACAGCTCTGTCTGCATCGTTACATCACCTTTTCCTTCAGCTTCAAGGAAACCA
>JBAMCF010001243.1:0-36967 GCA_037075285.1 Drosophila lutescens | reverse complement strand
CTAATAAAAATTGGTTTATTTTACGAGTGTATGTGTTCTTAGGATATCCGGGGACCCATCAAAAGGGCCCCGGCAACGATTTTGTGGAGGACAGGAATTTTGGCAGAGGAGAAACCTTTCTTGGCGAGGGAGCCATCCGCCATAACCTAAGTGGGAAAACCTGGACCCGGGAACCTACCTTCAGCGCGGCGTAACCAGCGACTGGCCGGTAATCCCGGCACATCACACCGGTGAGTCCATTCCGGATCCGTTTGGAAGACCATCCCACGCAGGCGTTAAATTCAGCTTGCGCTTCCAGGCCGCCAGATCCGTCTCTGCATTTGTGTTAGTCCTGGCCGCTGATTAAGGTCCAGCGACGACCACCTGGCAGCCTTTCCTCGCCGGCAAAAGTCCAGCGGCGAACCGCGGTTCGCACTTTGCCCGGGCTTCTTCGCCATAGTCCGCCATTAGGCAGCTTTCAGTCTGCGCCGACAGCAATTCCACAGTGAAGCTGTAAACCAACAAATAGTTATTTAAGAAATTAAAACATGTATATATAACTTACCCTTTCCATTGTCCATTGATGTGGATTTAAATAAGTCCATCCTTTCTCGCACGTAAAGTAGCCCAATTTGGTCGTGGGAATCCCTGGAAGTGAGGAAACCACAGTAGTCGATAGGCACTTACCTCATTAGATTTGTAAGCACGTCCTTTCTCGTCCCTCGGAGCTCCTCAGGACTAGGCGACCCAAAAAGGTGCACTTGTCCAAGTACCGCCTGCGCGAAGTATTGCTTTCGCGGCGTCTCTAGTCTTCCAATCTTCACAGGTGCTACCGCTGTGACCCCTTTTAAATATTCACCAAGGAAGCCTAGATAAAGAAACATCAATTTAAGTACCTGCAATGAAAGATATTGTTAAATATAAATTGTAATCAGAGAAGAAAAATGATTGTGTGAGTTGCTTACCTGTTGGGGGAGATGGACCGGTCGTAGACCGCCTGGAGGTGAATCCGGCCGTTGACGATGGGTGGTGCCTCCCTCGCATCCCTTGGGGCACCACAGGAAGGGTGGGTGCGCTGTGGCAGCCACATCTAATGCCACTTTTCCGTCAAATTGTCCAAGATTTGTAAGTTTTAGCCTTGTTTACGTTTTGTTGTTAGAGATGTGCTATTATATGTACAGTGAGACGTCGATAGTTATCGATTTTTAGTGTTGCGGAACTGTGGGACATTGGGGGTACTCCGCCCTGAGAATTCCGGAGCTAGCCGGTGCTGTCCCGGGAGAACCAATCTTAGCAGTTCCATAACATTATGGCGCCCAATCAAAATACAAATTTAAATTGTCGGGACGACGGCGTCTCACAATTTTCACCTTTTCCTTTCCTGTCAGCCTTCACGACCGGTGACTTGCAGGGCAACAGGAAGTGGCATGCAACTGCCCCGGAAGTGGTGGGCTGTAGGGAAAATTAAGAGGGTTTAGAGTTTTGAGCAGGACAGGAGGCTTGCCCAGTTTTGAGGCAATGTGCTCCTGGTCACAGATCGCAGATGCAGCGGCGACCTGCGGGTGGCATCTTGGCCCAGAAGGGAGAGGATTTGCATCCGCAGATAGCGAAACTGCGATTAAATCTGTGATAAAATCTGTGATTAAAAACTGTGATAAATTAGGTAGGGTTTAGTTTGTTATTTATTAAATTATTGTGTAGAGATTTTTGTTGTTATAGTAGAAGTTGATCCTTTGTTTTGGTTTCGTGGGTGTGTTTGATTTTTCATCTCGGTTTTAAACTTAAATGTGTGATCGTGACCCGTCATGGAGACGCGCTGCATGATCACCTCGACCTGAGAATCAAAACATACGCGCGAAAACAATGCATACAGGACTCAACGAGCAGCCGATGTCCTTAACTGGCGACTATCAACGTACATGGTTGATAGCCAGTCCAGTTGACGAGCGGCTTGTCAGGACATATGACGGAAAATTATGCGCAGGAAAGTTTTCGGCACGGAGTCCACCGGCTGGTCACCGGTTCCATCTCCCCTGATTCAAATCTGAAAAGAAAGAAAGAAGAGAAAGAATTAGTAGGGGCAGAATATAGGAGAAGGAGGTGATATATTTATTTATTTATTGAAATATTTATTAATTATTTATTATATGTATTGTTGATTATATATTCACTTATTTATTTATATTATTATATATTTCATATTTATTTATTTATATTATTATTTATTTCCACGCATATTTATTTATTTAGTACTATTTATTTCAATACATATTTATTTATATTATTATTGTTTTGGTCGTAGGCATTTTGGCGTGTTTAGTTTTGGTTTTTAGGTGTTAGATTGCGTTTTGTAAAACATGCCAAAAGGTAGCAACGTAGGGAATAAGCACGCGTATGGGCTTCGGTCGGCGGATCCTTTAGCCGGGGATGACGAGGCACTATGGTCCTTGGAGGACGAGGGCGCCGCCGGTGCTGGACCACCGCGTATCTCCATGGGGTTGCCGAGGACTCCGCAAGGCCGTCTGCGAGAGACGCTGGGACAGGAGTTCCGAATGGGCCAGGAACCTCCCCCGAAGATGGACTTCGGAGGGATTGGCTCGGCGGCGGATGAACTGCTGCAGAGGGAGGAAGACCGCGAGGACAGGTTCCGCGCGCAAGTCGTGGATTCGGCTGCCCAGTCGGCCGCTAACGTCGCTTTGGCCCAGGCAGCGGAGACTCACCGCAGGTCCCAGGAATCCGGCATAAGCCAGGCATTGCGCGAAGAGATCCGCGGGGGTTTCCTGGAAATGATGAAGCTGATGAACGAGGTGTTACGGCCCGTTGGTCAACGGCCCCAGCTTCCACAGGGAGACTCTCCGGATCAGGGACAGCAGCGGACGGAGATGCCAGCTCCAAGGTTTCCTGGACAGGATCCGCGAGGAGCGGTTCCCAAGGACCATCGGTCGGCAACTGCCGGCAATCAGAGGCCACCGCCGTTAGCCGTTCCACCAAAGCCGCCTAGAAGGACGTGGGATTCCCCTAGCCTCGACAGCAGCAGTCCAGGATTCGTTCCGTGGCGAAACACAGCCGGTGTACAGAGTCGGCATATCGAGGATCGCCGAACGGTCGATTTCCGAGAGGAACCGCGTCTGTACGCCAACGTGGGACCGGAGCATGGCAGCCAGAAGGTCCGGATAGATCGGTGGGGCGTATCCTTCGACGGCGAGGACGACCGCAACTCAGTGGAGGACTTCGTTTTCCGAGTGGAGTTCCTGCAGAGGCAGTACCAATGCTCGTGGGCGGAGGTGCTCAGACACTTCCACGTGCTACTCAAGGGACGAGCCCGAGAGTGGTACTGGGTCCACGTGCGTCACAGCCGGGTGGATCGATGGTCGCAGTTGCGTACTTCGCTCATGGACCGGTTCCGAGGACGCCAAACCGAGCATGAGAGGATGCACGATCTCCTGCAGCGGGAGCAGCAGCCCGGAGAGGGTGCCGAGGATTACGTCCACGTGATGCAGCAGCTGGCCTCTCGCCTAAAAAAACCACTGTCCGAGCGACAGTTGGTAAAAATTGTGAAAAAGGGTTTGAGAGAAGGCATCGCCAGGTTCGTCTATGCCATGGATCTACTCACGGTGGATGAGCTGCGGGACGAGTGCATCGAGGTCGAACGTAACTTCGGACGACGTGGACGCGCCACGTACGGGCAACAATCGCGTTTTGGTCCCGGCGATAAACCCAGGGTGAGCGAGGCCGTGCTTTCGGAGACTGAGGAGGATCCGAATGGCATAGAGGTGGATGAGCTGCGGGCGAGGACCAAGAATCCGTTCCGGGCTGGATGCTGGAACTGCGGAGCCCTGGATCATGGGTACCGGCATTGTCCGTCGACGCAGCGCAGCCTCTTCTGCTTTTTATGCGGAAAGCCGGAAGTGATCACTCCGAAATGCCCAGATTGCGCGGAAAACGGTCGGCTGGGCGATCCGAAGGCGGGAAGGATGCGTCCAGAGAAGAGTCCTGTGATGAAGTAAAGGTCCTAAGTGTAGATAAATGTTTAAATAATAAGGATAGCTTTAAGTCAATGTTAAAGTACTTACCTTACGAAGAAAGGATGCGTAAATACATGGAGGTCAGGAATAGGATCTTCTCCGAGCACCAATTGAGCGGGATGAGATTGGTGTCTCGGAAAGTCCAGAAGGCCAGGAGTCGATTCCGGAAGAGACGAGCAAAAAGGCGGGAAGTGGTTGCCGCTGTGACACGCAGTGGAACGGGAGACCCTCGACCATTTGCTGAAGTCCGGATCCTGACCCAACAGCTGACAGGATTGTTGGACACGGGAGCGAGTGTCAGCCTGTTGGGAAAAGGTGGAAGAGAGCTATTGGAGGTGTTGGAAGTGCCAGTCCAAAAATATCTATCCGTGGTCCGGACGGCTTCTGGAGAGGATCGGTCGATTATAGGACGCGTCGAACTACCTGTGGAGTATAGAGGACAGACAAAGCGGATACTGTTCTATATATGCCCTTACCTAGAGCAGGAGGCCTATTTTGGAGTGGACTTCTGGCAGGCGTTTGGTTTGGCTCCGGCGGTGATAGACCACGGCGACCCGATCCACGCTAGGGACATGGAGCACTACGCCGAACAGGAGGATGACGACGAGAAAAAGCCGGATCCCGAATCCTGGACCCTATCCGAGGTCGACGCCCGACAGCTCGCGGAGATCCAAGAGGTGTTTCTCACGTTCGAGAAGGATGGTCTGGGAACAACCAATCTGGAAACGCACACGATCGAGCTGATTGAGGGAGCCAAGGTCTTCAAGGATCGACCGTATCCTATGTCGCCCGCGAAGCAGAAGGTAGTCGAAGATGAGGTGGACAAGATGCTAGCGCTCGGAGTCATCGAGGAGAGCAAGAGCCCGTGGAGCAACCGAACGACGGTAGTGTCGAAACCTGGAAAGGATCGGTTCTGCTTAGACGCTCGCAAGTTTAACGATCTGACCATCAAAGACGCTTACCCGCTGCCTAGTATCGACGGAATCCTGTCCAGAATCGATCAGACTTTTTACATTTCCAGTGTAGATTTGAAGTTCGCATTCTGGCAGATCGAGTTGGACCCGAAAAGCAAGGAACTAACGGCCTTTACGGTTCCTGGTCGACCTCTCTACCAGTTCCGGGTGATGCCCTTCGCAACGCGGCGCAGCGGTTGGTGAGACTCATGGACCGAGTGATCCCAGCGGAGATCCGTTCGAACGTCTTTGTTTACCTAGATGATCTGTTGATACTGGCTCCAGATATCCAGACCCATTTCAAATACCTTCGTCGAGTCGCAGAATGCCTGAAAGCAGCGGGTTTAACCATCGGTATGAGCAAGTCCAAGTTTTGCTTCAAGTCATTGACATACCTGGGTTTTATCGTTGGTGGAGGTCGTCTACGGATGGATCCAGGACGAGTAGCCGCAATCAGGAGGATGCCGGAGCCTAGATCAATGAAAGAGGTGAGAGCGTTTCTTGGGACTGCTGGATGGTACCGCCGCTTCATAAAGAACTTCGCGACGTTGGCCGCCCCGCTTACCGAATCGCTGAAGAAAACTGGAAACTCGAAATTTTCATTGAGTCCAGAGGCCCAGCTAGCCGTAGAGTCCTTGAAGATGGCGTTAACGACTGCACCAGTCCTGGTGCATGCGGACTTCAAGAGGCGGTTCTTCATTCAGTGCGATGCGTCACACGTCGGAGTAGGGGCGGTGCTTTTCCAGCGAGACGACGACGGACAAGAGCAGCCGATTGCTTTTTTCTCGGCCAAGATGAATAAGCATCAGGTTAACTACACCGTAACCGAGAAAGAGTGTCTTGCAGCACTCATGGCTATTCGCAAGTTTAGGCCGTATGTCGAAGGGATGCCATTCACCTGCATCACCGATCATGCCAGCTTGAAGTGGCTCATGTCCATGAAGGATCTGTCGGGACGGTTGGCGAGGTGGTCACTGCAGCTTCAAGGATTCCACTTCAACATCGAGCACCGGAAAGGAAGCGAGAACGTCGTGGCAGACACCCTTTCACGGTGTGTAGAGGAGCTAGTGGTGGATCCGACGGAGGTGTTGGGTTTCGAAACCACCGAGTTCGCTGGAGAAGATTACCTTGAATTACTGAAGGATGTGGAGAGTAATTTGGAACACCTACCGGACCTGAAGATCGAGGATGGTCTCATCTTCAAGAGAGTTTCTCCAGCGAATCTGGACGATGAGGTGGAAGGTTCCGAGTGGAAACTGTGGATCCCACAGAGTCTGACCCACAGCGTAATCGAGCGTGCGCATACGGACCCAAAAGCAGCTCACGGCGGAATGGGAAAGACGCTGGAAATCCTCCGACGACAGTTCTACTGGCCAGGCATGGTGCTCCAAGTCCGCGAGTTTGTACGTGGATGTGATGTCTGCAAGGAAACGAAGGCGCCAAATTTCCGGATGCAGGTCGGTATTGGGGAAAGAGTCCAGACGGAACAGCCATTCCAGAAGCTGTATATTGACTTCTTGGGGAAATATCCGAGGTCCAAGAAGGGTCATGCCTGGATTTTCATCGTGGTTGACCATTTCTCCAAATTCGTGTTCCTGAAGGCCATGAAGGAAGCTACCGCCTCGAATGTCGTCGAGTTCCTCATCCACGAGGTATTTTACAAATTTGGCGTCCCAGAGACAGTACACTCGGACAATGGTCGGCAGTTCACGTCGAAGATCTTCCAAGAGGCGATGGAGAGTTTCGGGATATCACACCTCAAGACTCCGGTATACTCACCACAGAGCAACGCAGCAGAACGAGTCAATCGAAGCGTGTTGGCAGCAATCCGGAGCTTTTTAGATGGTGATCATCGAGACTGGGACGTGTACCTCCCGGAGATTGAGGTAGCGCTCCGCAACGCGATTCACTCGGCGACAGGAGAAGCGCCGTTCTTCACCGTATTCGGACATCACATGTTCCTGAATGGAGCCAACTATAGGTTAGCGAGGAAGCTAAAGTCCTTGTGTGACCACGAGATGGCAGGAATGAAGACAGCGGATAAACTCCGAGTGATCCAGGATAAGGTCCGAAAGAATCTGGAGACAGCGTATGACCGAAGCCGCCAGCGGTACGACCAACGGGCTCGAAACTTCTTGGCCAAGCCAGGTCAGGAGGTGTATCGCCGCAACTTCGTCCTCAGTGACTTTGGCAAGTCGTTTAACGCCAAGTTCGCAAGGAAATTCCTTAAGGCTCGAGTGGTGAAAGCCGTCGGCAACAATGCCTACGAACTGGAAGACCTGCAAGGACGCCATCTCGGAGTTTACCACGCCAAAGATATCCGGTTATGATCTGGGAACAAAAAAAACAAAGTAAACAAGAGCAGATAAAGTTGATGTCAGCATACTTCCCGGCATGCGTGGGCCCCGCGTTGGGCACCGTATGGAACTGCAAACGGCGTAATCGTCCAGGTTCCACCAGGAAAGGATCCAAATGCTCCCAATGATTTCGTCGAGTGGCTTCAAATCCGGTGGCGTCCCTCAAAATCCTTGGGTGGTGTTGCATTTCAAGTTGGAACCGGCTAGAAGGAAATAGAAATCGAGGCAAGGGAGTTATCGATAGCGTAGGCAGGGTAACCCCAGAACGTAGTGGCGCCCCCTTTTGTTGGTCATTGGGCAATCTAGCTTTTTAAATGAATCCCGGTTCGCTCTGAGGATTCTCTTAACTGGGTTTGGATCGTCCAATGACCCACATTTGAGAGCACCAACTTAGAAAATGGCGAGGCAAGAAAGGTAGGCCAAACTGCAAGTCAGTAGCTGCCATATTGCGGATCCGAATGATCCATTTGAAACCGCGCTCGCGAAATAAATTTAGAAAGGTAGTTAGTGTTTTATCACTAATAAAAATTGGTTTATTTTACGAGTGTGTGTGTTCTTAGGATATCCGGGGACCCATCAAAAGGGCCCCGGCAACGATTTTGTGGAGGACAGGAATTTTGGCAGAGGAGATACCTTTCTTGGCGAGGGAGCCATCCGCCATAACCTAAGTGGGAAAACCTGGACCCGGGAACCTACCTTCAGCGCGGCGTAACCAGCGACTGGCCGGTAATCCCGGCACATCACACCGGTGAGTCCGTTCCGGATCCGTTTGGGAGACCATCCCACGCAGGCGTTAAACTCAGCTTGCGCTTCCAAGCCGCCAGATCCGTCCTCTGCAACTTTGTGTTAGTCCTGGCCGCTGATTAAGGTCCAGCGACGACCACCTGGCAGCCTTTCCTCGCCGGCAAAAGTCCAGCGGCGAACCGCGGTTCGCACTTTGCCCGGGCTTCTTCGCCATAGTCCGCCATTAGGCAGCTTTCAGTCTGCGCCGACAGCAATTCCACAGTGAAGCTGTAAACCAACAAATAGTTATTTAAGAAATTAAAACATGTATATATAACTTACCCTTTCCATTGTCCATTGATGTGGATTTAAATAAGTCCATCCTTTCTCGCACGTAAAGTAGCCCAATTTGGTCGTGGGAATCCCTGGAAGTGAGGAAACCACAGTAGTCGATAGGCACTTACCTCATTAGATTTGTAAGCACGTCCTTTCTCGTCCCTCGGAGCTCCTCAGGACTAGGCGACCCAAAAAGGTGCACTTGTCCAAGTACCGCCTGCGCGAAGTATTGCTTTCGCGGCGTCTCTAGTCTTCCAATCTTCACAGGTGCTACCGCTGTGACCCCTTTTAAATATTCACCAAGGAAGCCTAGATAAAGAAACATCAATTTAAGTACCTGCAATGAAAGATATTGTTAAATATAAATTGTAATCAGAGAAGAAAAATGATTGTGTGAGTTGCTTACCTGTTGGGGGAGATGGACCGGTCGTAGACCGCCTGGAGGTGAATCCGGCCGTTGACGATGGGTGGTGCCTCCCTCGCATCCCTTGGGGCACCACAGGAAGGGTGGGTGCGCTGTGGCAGCCACATCTAATGCCACTTTTCCGTCAAATTGTCCAAGATTTGTAAGTTTTAGCCTTGTTTACGTTTTGTTGTTAGAGATGTGCTATTATATGTACAGTGAGACGTCGATAGTTATCGATTTTTAGTGTTGCGGAACTGTGGGACATTGGGGGTACTCCGCCCTGAGAATTCCGGAGCTAGCCGGTGCTGTCCCGGGAGAACCAATCTTAGCAGTTCCATAACAGTCTTTTTTTAGGTTACAGAAATTCCATTAAACTGAATTTTACAGTCGAAATTTTCCTTAAAATTGCATTTGTTTTTAAAATGCAATAGCCTAATCAGCAAACTATTTATTAGTTTTCAAATGTTGAGTTATCGACAAACTTTGGATTTGTAAAAAACAAAAACAAACAATGATTCGCTCTGCTATGTACACACACACGCACAAAATATATATATCCAAAAAATGCGTATTTAACACACACAGCCATTAGATACATATATGCGTGTGTACGTTTATGTGTGTGCATTGCAGCTGACTAAGGAATTGAGATTCGCTCAAATTCAAATTCAATATAATACTGATATCCTTTTGCTAACAGAATATTTCATTTACATTTCCACAACAGATTTAAGACATTTTGTAACTGATTTTTGTGAACTAAAATTCAAATCGGATTGATAATATTAAAAGAACATTAAATATTCAAACCATTTGATTCTCTTGCTCTTTATTACACGTGCCTCATATTGTTTAAACAAATTCAAACGTTTAAACAATTTGATTCACGGCTTACCCGTCCACCTGTCTTCCTGTCTTTGTTAATATAATTCTAATCAAGGTGAAAAAATGATTAATAAAAAATACTGAAAACAAAATAATAATTCTAAAATGCGGTTAATATTGAATTGATTTTCTTGATGCCTTTCTTGACATTGCTTCATATAAATATTTGTTTCCTTTATAAGAGTTGTCTACTGTGGTAGCAAAATCGCCAAAAGTATTTGGTTTTTATTTACCTTATCGTTACCTGTAGGTAACATATATGGGCATAAAAATACCCTTGCTACATTCTTAGGTAATTAATTAATTATCAAGAAATAACATTTTTAAAAGAAGAAAACATAATTAGGCTTAAATAGCTTTAAAATTTCGTCTTTGATAAACAAAAAATATAGGAACAATTAACAAAGGGGAAAGTAGAACGAGGTAGCAAAGCCAAGATCAACAGGATTTGTTTTTAAGGACCGATAAAAGAAAATCCATCCTAAAATTATCCTTACTTTCAAAAATGTTCTTAAACTTATAATATGAGCGTCCACTTAAAGGCGATACTATTGTTTCCATTTTTTAAAATAAGAATTGGAGACAATAATTTTTTTAAACTGTGGAAAAATGAATTTCCCATCACATTTTGGAAAGGTTGTAACATTTCAAAGCGAACTCACATTACAAATAATCCCTCAAATTCCTTAAATTTCTTAAATATGTATACATATCTTAATGCAATTTTTTTAATTTTTTTTAAGAAATCAAATTAATTTACTAGATTTAAACGCTAAACGATTTGGAATTGAATTACGAACTCAACGCGGCGTGATAATCCATATTTGCCAAAACAACTTTTTTTTGTACTCTTCATTCATACGGAAAAAATCCGTAAATTAATCTGGGTAAGAGCGAGACAGCAATAGTCAAAACTCTCCGAAATTGAAAAAGAGTTTAATGTGGTTAACATGTAAAATCATCAAAATCGTATCTTATCAATTTTGTTCACAAAAAATGTTGTTTAGATTAATGTTTCTGGGCTTGAATGGCAATGGATTGGGAATTCAATTACATGCTCAGCGCAGTATGACATTTAATATTTTAAAACAATATGTTTTGGACAAAGTTCTAATGTTTTAAAGAAATTTAGAGTGAGGATTTGTGTCGAAAAACTAATTTTTTTGTTTCTATTTTGTCCATTTGTTAACTTATGCCAACAATCCAAAAGAATTTTAGAAAGATTTAAAAAACACATAAGGTTTTTTTTCAAGTTTTTGTATTTTTTTAAGTAGTTTTCATAGGGTTGTTTTTACGGAATTTAAGGAAACAAGTTTTGATAAAATCTTTTCTCGGCTTAAAGACTAAAAACAAGGAATTTTTTAAATTTAAAATAAGTAGCAAAGATAAAGGTATGCTTAATTTTCAATTTTAATTTCGGCAGGCGAAGCTGCGGGCTACAGACCCTGCTAGTTATTAATATAATTCTAATCAAGGTGAAAAAATAATGAAAACAAAAATACTGAAACAAAATATCAATGGTAAAATGCAGTATTATCGAATTGCTTTTCTTGATGCCTTTTCTTAAATTAGTCAAATACATACTTATTAGTGTTGTCTACTGTGGGTACCTTCAAAAAGCACCCGTTAGTTAAATCGCCAAGAGTATTTGGTTTTTATTTACCTTTTCGTTACCTATAAAAAATGTTTCCTCTAATTTCTTAAATCTTAACCAAAATTATCATATTGGTTGTTGGAGAGCCATGTATATCTTTTAGCAATTTTTTGTTAAATTTTTTTTAAGAAAACAAGTTTATTTTCTAGATTTACACGCTAATCGATTTGGAATTTAATTACATGCTCAACCCGGTATGACATTCTATATTTAAGCAATATGTTTTGGACAAAGTACTAATGTTGTGAAGAAAATTAGTGCCAGGATTTTTGTCGAATAATGAATTTGTTTCAGTTCTGTGCAGCTGATACCTTACGCAAGCAATAAGAATTTTAGGAATTTTTTCGAAAGTTTTTTTATATTTCTTAAGTAGTTTGCATAGGACAATATACTGTTGTTTTTTCGGAAACTAAGGAAAAAAGTTATGATAAAATCTTTTCTCGGCTTATAGGCTAAATATAAGGAATTTTTTAAATTTTAAATAAGTAGCAAATATAAAGGTATGCTTAATTTTCAATTTTAATTTCCGCAGGCGAAGCTGCGGGCTACCGACCCTGCTAGTATTTGTATATATTTATATATATATATATATATATTTATGGTTATGGGTTATGGGAAGCGTATTTTGATCCCCTTATATGTATATATTATATATATATATTAGGGTGGGTCGATTTGGAGGTCATCAAATCGTAGGGGGGGAACGTATTCTATAGACAATTCTAAGCAAGATTGCCAAAGAAACTATGCCTTAAAAATCACGTTTGACCCTCGGCATTTGCAAGAGAAAAATACTGGTTTTTTGATGAAAAAAATCAGAGTAGCCTTGAATTTGGAACATTTGTATGGACGCGAAAAAAGTAATAAATCGTTTGGGCGGAACACAATCTCTGGGCCATTCTGAGCCATATTGTATAATAAACTATGCCTTGAAAATCACGTTTGACCAAATAATTTCTTACTTTTTTCGCGTCCATACAAATGTTCCAAATTCAAGGCTACTCTGATTTTTTTCATAAAAAAAACAGTATTTTTCTCTTGCAAATGCGGAAGGTCAAACGTGGTTAATTATTGCATAAAGACCTATTTTTTCAAAAGCTTTGGCGAAGCCGAGGGATATGATGGATTGGTGTCTCTTTTCCGTGAAGGCTCTGTTGACGACTGTTTAGTAGCTTGTTAGATGTAGCAAACCACCAAAGCCGTTTTGAAATGATTTTGTCTAAGGTTTTTGATAGGCAGGGATTAAGGGAGATTCAATTATGGTTTTGTCATTACCTGATTTTGTGTATTGGAATTATGGTGATTATACCCGTTACTCGTAGAGTAAAAGGGTATATTGTATTCGTGCAAAAGTATGTAACAGCTAGAAGGAAGCGTTTCCGACCCCATAAAGTATATATATTCTTGATCAGGATCACTAGCCGAGTCGATCTAGCCATGTCCGTCTGTCCGTCTGTCTGTCCGTCTGTCCGTCCGTCTGTCTGTCTGTATGAACGCTGAGATCTCGGAAACTATAAAAGCTAGAAGATTGGCATTACGCATGCAGATTCTAGGAGTTCCTACGCAGCGAAAGTTTGTTTCAAAAAGGTGCCACGCCGTCTCTAACGCCCACAATCGCTTATATACGATTTTAAAAATTTCAATATTTCGGAAAAGTAAAAATGCAGTTTTATTGTGTTTATCAATACCTATCGAAATGTAGAAGAAATTTTTCAAATCGGACCATTCGTTAAAAAGTTATGCGTGTTCAAAGTTTCTATCTCCATCTCCCTCGCACTCCCTTTACCTGAGTAACGGGTATCTGATTGTCGGGGCACCCGACTATAGCGTTCCCTCTTGTTGTTTTGTAAGTTTGTGGTATGTGAGATCTTAGGATATTGTTAAAGAAGTTAATAATTCTAGTTTTGACTGCGTTTGAGACGTGTTGGATCATTGGATAATTTATTTTATCCTGTCCTGGTGTATGTCCTTTTAAAATGTTTAAGGCTGCTGAGAATTCTAAGAAGTTTATATACTGTTCCATAAAGGTTGCTGTTGTGCTTGTGGGGTTAACGTGGTTGGATGAGATGAATTTTAGTTTTTCTTCAATGATGCTCTTGGAGAACTGTGTGTCCTCTTAGCGACGCGACCCGAATGTTGCGAAAGCGTCTACAATTTTTTTTCTTTTATTTGATTTATTATCTCGAATGATGTAAGACTATGTCTTTTTGAATAACATCGGTCACTTTGTGGTAATTACAAAATTACTAAGGAACTAGAGGTACAATTTCATTTAAAGAAACAATAATTATTTTGACATTTAGAAACAAATTCATTTTACAGAAGATTACATATATGAAAAAAAAATTTTAACATTTAAAAAGGAAGAAGAAAATGTAAAACTAATAAAATTAAAATTAGCGTGTGCCCTTCAAGTAATTTAAAAGAGTTGTTTTAAAGTGCTTTTCAGTCATCGCAAGTTTTAATCTTTTGCAGACAATGTTGTTTGTTCTGGCCGAAGAAGCCAATTGCAATTGTTCATGTAGGTATTTTGGCTCTTTTCTGACTAGGAGTTTATGCAAATATAGCAAGGTTTTCAACTTAATCCACGACTCAAAGCTTAGATCGAACATTTTATTAGCATGACTTGTTATGTGATTCCTACGGTCTACAATTTCGTCCGGGGAGGTAAGAAGGTTGTTACTATTACTGCTTTTAATCGCATGGATTTTTGTGGCTTTGTGGAGGCCGCAGAGTTTTCTTATTTTGCTCTAAATTGCTTCTGGGTTGGATTGGATTGTGGTGTGATTGTAGAGGTGAGTTCAATAAGGCTGTCTGCTTTGCTTATTTTTAATTCTCTTCTGTATTAGGCAGAGCTCGTAAAATACGGTCAACCGAATTTTTCTAATCGGGCTGCTCAGTTGAAAGACCCAAAAATTGAGAATGTCTAGCTCAGGGTCTGAGCAACAACCCTTTTTTCGTTTCGGTCTCGGTATCGGTCTCGGTCTCGGGTTTTCGGTTGACCGGAACACTCGGTTGGCAATGTTGCTTAGAATTGTCCATAGAATACGTCCCCTCCTACGATTTATCACTTTTTTTTGGCCCATACAAATCGACCCACTCTAATATATATATAGTCTGGGGAGCCACAGAAATCGCGCAGCCCTGAAGTGACGTAAATTTATTGATGCACATAAGAATGCAACACCAATTCAGAGCTGCGCGATTTCTGATGCTACATAGAATATTAACTTGCAACATCTGCAGGATCAATATTCTCCATTTTTAACCCCAACACAGACAAACTAAATTGCTCTAGAATATTATTAGCCCCTTTGCCTACTCCGATGTTTCGAAACATCTCGAAACGTTTGCAACATGGTCTCGAATCCACACTGTGGGCTAAAATTTTTGTTGTGTACTCATATGATCCGAATCATTTGAAACATAGGTTTCGGATGATTCATATCTCGAAACTGAACAATAAGAAAACATCAGAACTACTTAATTTCAGCCGCACTGAGTGCGGCATGCTAATTCGAGTACTCACAGGCCACTGGCTCGTTGGCGCACACGCCGGCAGGCTAAAAGCCCCAAAAAATGATTTTTGTAGAAGCTGCAGGGATGAGGAAGAAGAGGAAACGGTGGAACACCTACTCTGTTTATGCCCAGCCCTATGCAGGCTCAGACTGAAACACTTAGGATATCCTTTCATAAATGACCTGACCGAAATATCGCAGATTAATCTGAAGAGTCTAAGCTCTTTTATTAAATCCTCCGGATGGGGGACTTGCTGATCGACCAACCTACAGGCTGACTCTTAACGGATAGGGGACCCAAAAATAGAGATCATACGGTATCACAATGGACCCACAGAGGTCTAAGTGTGCCAGGCTATAGCCTGGCAGCCGTCCTAACCTAACCTAACTGGGAAGCACAGTAGTAACAGTATCCTAGCCAACTACGGTAATACTGTGATCGAAACATACTGTTGATTCATGCAGGGCCCTATTTCCAAGTCCCCACTCACCAATGATGGCTTCCGCTCAGCTTGGACAAATCTAACTGAGCGTTTCGAAAACAAGCGATTTCAGGTGAACAGCCACCTAAAAACATTGTTCAATGTGCAATCCATAGCACAAGAGTCTGGAAATGCCTTCAAGGAACTACAAAGCACCATTCTGGGTTGTTTAACTGCCCTTACAACTCTCCGGCATTAAAATGTAGAATTGGGACCCTATATTAGTCTACGTTTGCTGTACAAAGCTTCCAAAGCTTACGCTCTCATTATGGGAGCAATCCTTTCGTAATAAATCCGAAATTCCTACTTGGCTAGAGCTAAATTCCTTTTTAACTGAGCGCCATCGAACACTAGACGCCGTAGAAAGCATCCGGTCCGGTAATTCACATTGAATGGCAGAATTTGCAAAGAATAAATTCTTTCACTACGAGGGTAGTTTCGAAAGTTTCCAAAGTTTGCGATCTGTGTTCAAAGAAGAACCATCCCGTGCGAATATGTCCACGATTACTAAAAATGACGATAAATGATCGTTCAGCCTACATCCGCGATAAACAGTTGTTTGTTTGTTTGTTTATTTAAAGCAATGTACTGCTCAATAGACTTAAAATTATATACATAGCATAAAAATAAAAACATAAATTAAAAAAAAAAAAATTTACAATATTAAGTCGATGAAGAAAGGAACGCAATGAATTTTAGCGAATTAGCCTTGGTAGAGCACTCATAGGATAAGAGGTGGTAAAATTCATTATAGTTATCGCATAAGATTCGGATGGGTCGAAACGGGAGTAGTTTGACCTGCACACAGGAAGTGCTAATGGACGGAATCGGCGAGTAGCTCTGCAAGGAACGTTCAATTTGAGGGTAGCTAACAGATCAACTGAGTCGACGGCGACAGTGGTGAGTTTGTGAAGTAATGTCACACCATAACAGGTCCGACGATCCTTTAAGGTAGGTAGATCCAAGAGGCGCAACCTGTCTCTATAAGAAGGCAAACGGAGTCCCTCCTCCCAGTTTAAGCCTCGTAGTGCAAAAAGGAGAAATTGCTTTTGGATGGATTCTATCTATCATATTTTGGTAGTGCTCATATTGTGGAGACCAAACACTGGAGCAGTACTCTAATGTAGGACGAATTGGAGAGACGTAAAGGATCTTATTTGTGAAAGGGTCATCAAATTCCTTAGATCAGCGTTTGATGAAAGCTAATAAGCACTTAGCTTTATTAGAGATGGTACTGACGTGGCGATTGAAACAAATCTTATGGACACAAATCTTACAAACAGGACACCAAGATCAAGAGCAGTATCAATGCGTTCAAGTGCAGCGTGATGAGTATTGATGATGATTGAGTATGTACAAATATATGGATTGGATCGATAAAATGACATGGATTTACATTTATCTGGATTTAGCAGTAGCTTGTTGACTAGGCACCAGGATAGAAGGTTATTTAAGTCGAGCTGGAGCTGCATGTAGGAACTAGTTGAGGTCAAATGCTTACACAACTTGACATCATCCGCAAACATAAGCACTTCGGAGAACTCAATTACTTGAGGAAGATCATTGATAAATAAGCCAAATAGTAGAGGACCAAGGTGACTGCCTTGTGGTACCCCTGAATTTACGGAAACGGCTTTTGAATAATTGCTGTTGTACTGGATCTTTTGGGTACGATTTGTTAAATAAGAACGAAGCCATGTCAGTAGAGTGGGAGGAAATCCGAGGAAAAGGATCAATAGCTCATGGTTGACCGAATCAAAGGCTTTACTAAAGTCAGTAAAGATTACGTGAGTTTGCTTTGTGGATTTAAAGCCTTGACTAATAAAGGTCGTAAACTCAAGCAGGTTAGTTGTTGTAGACCGGCACTTTGTGAAACCATGCTGTTTAGAGGATATTATGGAACGACACTGGTGCTGCAGTTGATCGCAAATAAGTTTTTCAAAGAGCTTAGGAATAGCACTAAGTTTGGCTATGCCGCTATAGTTGCTGATATCAGATTTATTACCTTTTTTGTGTAACGGAATAAGAAAGGATTCTTTCCAAATAGATGGAAATGTGCCATTAGCAATCGACTTTTGAAAAATCATAGTTAATGGAACTGCAAGTGGTATGGCGCAATGTTTGAGAACAAAGCTTGGAACCATATCAGGACCCGCAGAGAATTATAATTTAATCGTGGTAAGGCTACGTAGAATTAGAAGGTTGAAAATGGCATCAGTGTGGGGTAGCTGGTAGGGGTAGCTACCATTGATCCTGGTATTATTTGTGGAATAGGTGGATTGGAAAAAGTCCGCAAACAGGTTGTTAATATCTTGATCATTAGATGCAGTTACATTATTTAGTTGTGGTGATGGAGGAAAGTTGTTGGCTCAAAGGAATTAGGTACTCGAAAAATGCAACTAATGGATAGTTGGAGTGTAGGATGATGAGGGTCCTTAGGAGTAGTCAATGGAGTGGTACGTGTGACTATGGCATCACAAAGGTCAGGCACAAAAATAAGATCTAAAAGTATTCCATTCGCATTGCAAATTGAGTTAACTTGACCAAGAGATAAGTCAATGAGACAATTAGGGCAATTAGATCGACACAAGGAGACCAGGATAGGTACGGAATTTTAAAGTCACCCAATAAGATGGTCTGAGTCAGAGGCATATGAGGAGATATTCTGGATAGCGGAGAGGTTTCGCATATAGATCGGAGCTTCAGAGCCTGGAGGAATATAGGAGCAGGTTACAAATATTTTGCAATTAGGAAGACATATTTTGAATGACAAGAATTCAATATCACCAACATTGGGAATGGATACAACTTGTGATGATATTTCAGACTTCACTGCGATTAGGACACCCGCACCTCGTTTAGAGGGACGGTCACGTGTATAGAGAAAACAAGAGAGAACGTTATAGTCGGGTGCCCCGACTATAAGATACCCGTTACTCAGGTAAAGGGAGTGCGAGGGAGATGGAGATAGAAACTTTGATCACGCATAACTTTTTAACGAATGGTCCGATTTTAAAAATTTCTTCTACATTTCGATAGGTATTGATAAACACAATAAAACTGCATTTTTACTTTTCCGAAATCTTTAAATTTTTAAAATCGTATATAAGCGATTGTGGGCGTTAGAGGGGGCGTGGCACCTTCTTGAAACAAACTTGCGCTGCGTAGGAACTCCAAGAATCTTCATGCCAAATACCAATCCTCTAGCTTTTATAGTTTCCGATACTTTATAGGGTCGGAAACGCTTCCTTCTAGCTGTTACATACTTTGCACGAATACAATATACCCTTTTACTCTACGAGTAACGGGTATAAAAATTATTGGTAAGTATTTCATTATCAGATACCGTGGGATT
Organism: Drosophila lutescens; assembly: GCA_037075285.1. Lineage (NCBI taxonomy): Eukaryota > Metazoa > Arthropoda > Insecta > Diptera > Drosophilidae > Drosophila > Drosophila lutescens. The sequence goes on along the minus strand of JBAMCF010001243.1, from coordinate 18,294 downwards.
AAGCCAGGTCCCAGTAAAGGCATTAACGCTGGAATCGAAAGCAGCGCTATCAGCATGCAATCTAGACAGCTTACTGAGAAGGCCACGGACATTTTGATAATGTAATACAAAATCTAGTTTTTTGGAACTGACGAATTTGTATTATTTGATCGATCTTTCCGATCAAACTCGTGTACAATCGTATTAACTGGAAACGATATCGAACTGACCACTTGTACAATATTTTTAAACAGTTCAGAACTGATGTCACGAGAAAAATAGCAGAGTCCAAACGAAGGTTTTATAACCATACATTTGGAAATGCATATACGTCTGGTCAGGTTTGGAAGGAGCTTAGAGGTATGGGGATTGGCAAACAAACTCAGGCTGCTAAGTCAGACCTAGATGTGGATGCTCTCAATGAAAAGTTTGCTCGCGTCAATTTTTCTAGTCCTCCTCAAAATATGTACACGAACTCGACAACCATCTGTGATAATATCTTTAGCTTTATGTGTGTCCGTCCAAGTGATGTTCTTAAATGTTTACTAAGTGTAAAATCCAATGCAGAAGGTCTGGACAACATTAGCCCCAAATTCGTAAAAATATTGGTACCAAAGTTAATTTATCACATCTCCCACATCTTTAATACTATATTCACCACTTCTACGTTCCGCGAAGTGTGGAAAAGGGCTAAGATACTCCCGATTCCTAAAACTAAAAATGAATTTCGATCTCAATACTCCCATTTCTGTCGAAGTCATTTGAACGCCTGGTTGCCCAGCAACCTGGAAAATAACTGTATTCTCAGCAACAAGCAATCTGGGTTCAAAAAGAATAGAAGCTGTACTACTGCCATCTTGAAGATTTCTGAAGACATACGCCAGCAGATTGACGAAAGTAAAGTGACACTATTAACCCTTCTTGACTTTAGCAAAGCTTTTGACTCTATTGACCATGTGATTCTTTGTACCAAACTGCGAACGCTGTATAATTTTTCTCCATGTGCAATAAAGCTTCTCCAAACCTACCTTACAAACAGATTGCAGGCAGTTGTCTCGGGAAATCTCAGATCTGATCTCTTGCCCCTCGCACAGGGGGTCCCACAAGGGTCAGTCTTAGGCCCATTGCTCTTCTCCTTATACATAAATGACCTTCCCAAATGTTTGTCTGACTGTGATGTACACCTTTATGCAGATGATGTCCAGCTTTATGTAAGTCGTCCCTTAGTCCAAATTAATGAATGTATTAGAATTAGCAACAATGAAATCCAAAAAATAAGTAATTGGGCGGAGGCGAACGGACTGCATCTAAATCCCAGTAAAACAAAATGCTTATTCATATACAAAAGACCTATAAACCCAAGTTTACTTCCAAAAGTTAATGTTAACAACGTAGCTATTAATTATGTTGAAAGGGCCACAAATCTCGGCATAGAATTTAACTCAACGCTGACGTGGGATGTCCATATTACTAAGGCCACTGGGAAAACCTATGCTATACTTAGGCAGCTTTCTATAACCCGGAATCTTATACCTCAGAACATCAGAATGTTAGTAGCTAAAGCTTGCGTAATACCAACTCTATTTTACGGACTTGAAATTTTTGCATCCTCCGACGCATCAAGTTTGCGAAAGCTGAAAGTTGCGTTTAACTCAATAGCGCGATATATTTTTAACTTGGATCGCACAGCGCATGTAACAGCTTACTCCTCAAAGATTTTCGAGCTAAGTTTTGAGTCCTGGATTAAGTTTAGAACTCTTTTATTTTTATATAAGCTGATATCCAGAAAGGAACCAAAGTACCTAACTGAACTCTTGCAAATGTCAGTCTCTGCTAGAACCAATAATATTATCTCCAAACGTTTAAAACTAGGATCGGCAGAAAAACACTTCTTTATTCAAACTGTTCGCTACTGGAATGATCTTCCAAATAATTTAAAAAACATTAAAAATGAAACCCAATTTAAAACTAAATTATTTTCTCACCTTCTTGGCACACTCTAATTTTAACTTTTAACTTTAATTTTAGCTTTAATTCCTTATGTTTGTTCACTTTTAAGATTTTTATTGTTAGTTTGTAAGACAAAATGATTAATGTTAAATGTTATATCTATAGTGACTGGTGCCATAATTAAAAGGCTTGCCTGTAGCACCAGGATAAAACTAAAATAAATAAATAAATAAATAAATAACTGGACATAGTGCAGGATTTAAAGTACGGGAAAAATGTGTATCAGGCAGAATTATTTTAAGTGATGAAACTTTCCGTTTGTAAGCAAAGTTAAATTTTGTAACAACAAAGTTTTCAGGAGAGGCTTGGAGCTCATCGGTTAGGTAACCTTTAATTTCGTCAATGGTAGTATTAGGCCTTAGACGAGACACAAAAATGGCCTTCTTTGGCATGAGTGCTTGTGGCGCTACGGCTTCAAGGCGTCTACGGATGCTGGATGACCATCATTAACCGCAGCCAGGAGTGGTCTGCGAGTTCTTTTGGAGGTCCAGGAACGCCGGCACTAGCACCGGTTAAGTTTGATGGTCGGACATCAGTTATAACGGAGGATAACGGGGTACCGCGTTGGCGGAATGTGGATGGTTGATTGTTACGGCACCAGGATCAGGCTCAGGATGAGAACCAGGGGCCAGGTCTGGACATATAGACTTAGGAGTTACAAAATTAAGCACTGGAGCAGGAATTGCCAACCTAGTAGGAGACATGGCGGATTCCATGGTAGGGAGCAATATAAGAGGACCCGGCAGTAGAGGCACCAGGTTATTCGAGGATACGCAGTTATTATTTCGTTGTGATCGAATTGTTTTGCAACCAGCCATACACTTGATGATAACACAAGCGCCCAAAACTGCTGCATTAAAAGTACCTCCCACCAATGCAGATCATATCCCGCCTTAGATGGCAGACGTTCCCGAGGTATTAAATCTGGGTGAATGTTCACGCCAAAAAGGCGTTTAATTTCTGGAGGCAGTGCACTATGGGTAATTTTACAATTTTTTTGGGCCAAAACCCATTTTTCAAGAGTCGTTAGAAATTGGTTTTGTCAATCACAATGTATTAGGATAACATCAATTTCAAATGTTATAAACAGAAAAGTTTAACAGGGCGCATTACTGTGAAGTTATCAGCTGTGAAAGCCTGCTAATGCTTCAACAAGATGGCAGCGCTGGTAAATCGCTTATTTTGATTAAAAGTTTAAATTGTCAAACAGAGTATAATTAAACAATGCAGCGCCGTTTTTGAAATGAAGCTCGATAGGGGTGTTTAACTTTTTTTGTGAGCGTACCGATGTATTTATTGATTGTACTGTTCCTATAATCTTGGGTAAGATCTAACCTCAAAAAACATTACAATTTGTAGTGAATTTCTATTTTTAAATGGAGCTACAAAGTGATTCCAGCTCTTTGCACCTCTGGAACCTTTTTTATTTTGTAGAGTTCTCTATTCTCTTTAAACTCAGTAATTATAAAAGTGCACTTTTGCGCACTTTCTCCGAAACAAATGTTTTAAGACCTCCATTAAAACATGAATAATTCCCGTATTTTTGTATGATGAATCAAACAAAAACACCTCTTAACGAGGTAAAAAAATAGTGACGACCGCACCTTCAACATACAAAAGATCTGATATCATATTTTGTGACGAAAAATAATTTTACATTCGAAAATATAAAAACACTTTCTAAAATTTACTCATTCGGCCCGCTTCAGACAAATTTATAAGATTTTACCCACACGAACATTTTCTATTGTAGCGTGCCGAACAAGTAAATTTTAGAAAGTGTTTTTATATTTTCGAATGTAAAATTATTTTTCGTCACAAAATATGATATCAGATCTTTTGTATGTTGAAGGTGCGGTCGTCACTATTTTTTTACCTCGTTAAGAGGTGTTTTTGTTTGATATCAGAATTTTTTAAAGGGACAATTTATACCCTGGGTTTAATTTACATATTAGTATACCTCATACCATGACCAAAAGTCATCCCCATATAACTTAGTTATTAAAAAACTAAAGCACATAGGATTGACCCCTGATCTTAGCTGAACGCCGCCTGATATATTGCAAGCACTGTAGCGTCATTTCCAGTCGGCACCCTCGAGGAGGGTTCAGTATGAGGATTTTTGCCAACCAAAAAATAAATGTGTTCACTGCCCAATTAGCATTAAAAAAAACCTTAAAGATACCCATAATTTTCTGAAATTTTTAAATTATCTTTCAACATAAAACAATATATACACATCTTTGCTGTTACGTGGCCAAGAACATTTAGAGATTGTTGTATCATTAGCTTTGTAAAATGTTCCATCTTTTCTTAAAACTGATGTATAATGTCCTTCATTTAATGCATTTCCATGGTGAAATATGGCACTTGATAAAACAAATCTTTTATTTTCAAATCTAAGCTCACTTTGTGAAGCGTTTGTTAAATTAAAATTTGTTATTTTTCTATTCGCTGCATCGACTAAACTAAGAGAGAACACAAGCACGCGCCCTAAATTTTCTATTAAGGATTGACATTGTAAATTGTTTCCGCAATGTGCACACTCGCTATCTTCAATATTTTTCCAATTTCCATAATTAAATGATATTAATTCATTCATTGTGCATTTTCTATCTATAGGAACAGAAAGTTGAGCAATTACGTTTTCTGTTATTTGAACATTTGGCCTATAATCGCAGTTAGAGCATTTTAAAGATTCCACAAGTTTATGTACACATAATTGTTTTATTCGAGCTAGTGAATGCCAGTCTAATAGTTGTCGCAAAAAATCTCCGCTGTCCTGTTGTTCTACGTTGTCAAAAATTCTTGATCGTAAATCTGAAATATTAATGTTTATCCCCATCATTAAAGGGTTTGTATAATTCAAAAATGATGATTTTAAAATGTTACAATTTTGATCATTTAATACTGATTCCTTTATCAATCTAATATTTATAAGGCATTGAAAAGCAGAGTTCGCATAACAAGCATTGTTTGTGTTTTCCATACCACGTATATTATGAGAAATTGCGTTATTATCATTTTTTTTGCTTGCTATATTCTTTTCTAATACAGACGGCTCAATGATAGCTGCTCTTTGCCGCCTTAAATATATGTTTTTATCAGAACAATTTTTATTTTTTTTAGAATTACCAACCAAATGTTGTAGATCTTTTCTATATTTACTTCTTAATCGATTGTATTCTATAATAGCACCATCATTTGTCTTTATGCTTTTCGGATTAAGGTTGAGAATATGTAGACCGGAAAGGGTTTTCAAACGAGATAAAGCAACATAAGTTTGACCATTTGCGAATATACTGTCACCAATATCAACAACTCCGGAGGTGATTGTTAGCCCTTGGCTTTTATGAATGGTTATTGCATACGCCAAGCATATTGGAAATTGTTTTCGAACTATATAAACGTTATTATTTAGTTGAAACTTTGATTCGATGCGTTCAATTTCAAATTCATTTTCCTCGAATTGGACAGTCAACTTTACAACACTTTTAAAAGTGCGGGCGTTTACGACACTCACCGTTTCATGCAGCTTCTTTATTATCCCTATAGATCCATTAACTAATCCGGATGCAACATCTAGATTTCTAAGTAACATGATTTTTGCTCCTTGTTTAACTTCTATTGTATCTGCCAAATTAGCAGTTTCTGAGCATTTACCTTTCTTTTTCAGTTTTTCCAGAGATTTAGCTGCTTTATCTTTCTGAATGGCAGTCTTAGCTTCGATTAAGTCTTCAGCGGTGAGCAATATTTTTTCTGAAGGAATTATTTCCAACATTCCTTCGTTTAACTTTGAGCATTGTTCCCTTGTAGGAAATAAACATATTGTGTTGTATGTGCAGGCAGCATTCTAATGTATTCGATGAGTTCGGAAAGACATGTTTCAATTGTATCGCTATTTAATTTAATTTCTCGTTTAGATAAAAGCTGATTATCTTTCTCATCTAAAATTCCTAACCTTAAATGTGCTAAGGTATTTGAAAAATCGGTATCTGATTGTTGTCTGACATTTTGTGTTAGCTCATCATAAGAAAATAACTTGACCCATAAATTTGTAGGGTGCAGACCAGAAAAATGTTTTTGAAATCTCTCTTTAGTCATATTAACATATGGAGAAGGTTCGTTTAGTTGCAATAAATCTCCAAGAAATAAAATATTTACTCTTCCAAACCAGCAATCTGGGTGTTCTTAAGTATCAAATATTTCGCATACACGTAAATTTATATATTGCAATGTTACATTCGACACCATAGAAATTTCATCAATTATAATTAGGCATACATTTTTAAGGTTATCACGCAATAACTTTAATTTTGAATAGTTTAATTGTGTATATTTGGCAATCCTCCAAGCTCAACAGGCAAATTTAACAATCTATGTATAGTTAGGCCATTTACATTTCGAGCTGCAATTCCAGTAGGACCAGCCAAGGACTTCTCCAAGGCTTTTTATAATAAGTTTTCTTAGCACATTAATTAAAAACGATTTTCCAGTGCCTCCAACTCCAGAAACAAATTTACGTAACACATTTTTTGGAGATAGTCTCGGACACAGTATTAACAATATCGTCAAATATTCTTTTTTGGTCAATATTAAGCTGATTAATTTCGTCAGAAATTGAAATATCATTTTCATTTAAAGCGAGATGGTTCATTTCATGTAATTCGTTTTCTAATAGTACTTCAAATCCAACAATATTTTCACATTCATCGTAATCTTATATTGTATTTATATTTTCCAAAGCGTTAGATTCTCTTGCTAATTCACTTTCAAACTCTTCACGTATTTTAAGCAATTCTTCTAATTTATCATGATACTGCATGGCTTCTACCAACTCATCTTTACACATTGCAAAGGCATCGAAATAGGTTTCCAAGCCTCTTTTAAGATCTTCTATATTTCGCCAAGGCTTAAATAAAATTAGTAATATAATATAAGTAATAACTTTCCGGTTGCATTTTCCGGTTTGGCTTAAAATGATTTAACAAATATGGCCGCTTTCGTTTGCGTATGTAACCATTTTCATATGGATATGATATTTTATTCTTTGGCTTCTTTTTAACTATATCAAAATATCTTGAAAAATCGAATAAATTTATACTTTCCAAATCATTTGGTCGATTAGGATAATGAACGTCGACCCAGTTGGCGAAAAATATATCTGTGTCATCGTCATTCATATTATTTAATTCAGTTCTTGATTTTACTCTTCGACTTCTTTCTTGCCGTATATCTATCATTCTTATGGTCGTATTTTCATCGGCGCCGAATAAAGGAATTTTAAGTAATGTGTCAGCAGCTTCAAGTGCTCCGCACTCTCGGTTTGTTAAAGACCACATTGCAAATCGACATAGATTGCTTGCGACCGATTTGTTTTCAAAGAAATCTCTAAAATCATCAGTTGCAAATGACTTTTCTGCTTCTGTTTGATATTTACAAACGTATGTGCTTAAAGATCCAGATTTTCCTCCTATAAATTGAATATCCATATTTCCACACCATGCTAGTAAAACTGGAGCATTTTCTGATTCATTTCTTGGCAAATCATACAATCTAGTCTTCATTAATTTTCGACGGCCAAGGATTGAATTTGCAACGCTATTCATGACTAAACAATTGCCAGTTTTTCCTGGAAAACTAAATCTGCAAATTTTTAAGGATTGGCCTTTTTTGCTCTTCTTGTGTCGCATGCAGTAATTATTGTGTGTGTGCGCTTGATATTTACAAACTCGATTGTAAAGGGTTGGGCAGGATTCTTTTGGAGGAAGGCGACACGTAATATATTTGTTAATAAAGCACAATACTAACAGGGTCTGAGGATATAAGGTTATTTAACGATCGTGACTTTTTATTACATATTTCGTTTCTTATACATAGAAATTCGTGTAGATCTTCCCAATGATACTCGCTTGGACTTAGCGTTAAAAAAAAGTAGCTGGGCCGTTATTATCAATCATGCAATTTAAATCATTTTTTTGTGATCTCCAAAATTGTTCCGTATTTCGAAGCCGTCCAAATATGGTTGATAAATTAGTAGTAATTAGTTGAGCAAAAAGAATAAATATTGCTGATTTAATCGAAATCTACTATGTATCGACTTTAAAATTCATTTTGTATATTCCCCCGGCTTTAATGCAACTTCTCTTTGCTGGTACTGACCATTACAACCGCTACTAAATATATCCGGAAAACATTTAAGGTCTAAATTTGTATCTCTATTATCAAGGCAATCATCCATTACTTTTAAAACTTGATAGACAGTGGCAGGCTCAGCACTTGTTTTTTTTTCAATAATGGGATATATAGTCAAATTCTCATAAAAATCGTCAGATGAATCTTTTTGCGTAAGCATAGCCTTGTTTTGATCTGTGCGATTACTTTTGTCTAAATTATTTTCGTTGTTGGTTTCCGCTTCTTCATTTAGGTTTTCTTTTGTTTGATTGGTATCTGGCGACTCGGAATGATTTGAATCGAGAAGGCAACTTACTTCAACTCCTTCTAAAAGAGCTTCTGCATTATATGGAAGTGAAATATCGCAATTAATTGGATTATTATTTTTAAGCCATTTTAAGGCTTTTAAAACTTTTTTTACGTCAATTAAAGATTGCCAAACATTTTTCTGATTTGTGGGAACTCCACGTACTATTATAGTCAACTCTTGATTTCTCATAATAGCTTCATGGGGATTAGGAAGTTTTTTCAAAGTATTCTCAAGCGGTAATGGTAAATGGAAGACTCGTCCCTTAATTTTTTTTATTACGTCAGAGCTAGGTCGCTTCTTGTTGTGACCACCCATTACGGTGTCCATTCTTGCGATAACCTGAAAGGCCTCTGCTCTTTGAATAAGTAGCTTTTCGAATTCATTTAACTCAGCAATGCATGCTGGAACAGAGTCAAACTGCAAATTATTTAGTAAGTAGTATTTTATTAGTATTTAGTATTTTGTCATAATAATGGAACAATGTGACAAAGGTTGGTGATTTATCCCATAAATAGTCGGGAATTTCTTAAAGCGTATGTATACTGAGAGAACAACATTTGGCACGATATACATGGGATTATTGGCCACATTTCTTGGCTTTCTTTTTTCCGGAGCACTTCGAAAGCATTTATGTACTTATCCCATATTTCTCCTTCGTTATTAAACGAAAACTCATTAACATTATAGTTTTTGGATTTTAAATTACTATTTTCTGCCATTATTTGTTTTGTATCTATATCTTCAGACAGTAGTCCAAAAGTTAAATCATTAATTTTTTGCAATTCAGATTTAATAGAATAAATTAATTTTAAAGCCTGCCGAATATTAGGAAAATGGGGTGCAAGACGTCGTAAAAACAGCAAGACAGATCGACAATTATTCTCATTTTCATAACAGAAAGACGGGTGTCCTGCCCTTTCCTTGACTAAATTTAGATCGGCGAAGTTATTTACATGTGCGGTATGTTCTGTAACAAATTTGTTTGAACAAACATCAATATTTTCGAAAAATGCGACAACATCTTCTGACTTGCAATTAATAAATGATGTGAGAAGTGAATAATATTGATCACATATAATTGTTTTGTTTATATTACACATATTGGGGTTGCATTGCCATTTTTCTTTTGTATGCTGCTGGTGTGTGTGTGTGTCCGTCCAAGTGATGTTCGTAAATGTTTACTAAGTGTAAAATCCAATGCAGAAGGTCTGGACAACATTAGCCCCAAATTCGTAAAAATATTGGTACCAAAGTTAATTTATCACATCTCCCACATCATTAATACTATATTCACCACTTCTACGTTCCGCGAAGTGTGGAAAAGGGCTAAGATACTCCCGATTCCTAAAACTAAAAATGAATTTCGACCCATCTCAATACTCCCATTTCTGTCGAAGTCATTTGAACGCCTGGTTGCCCAGCAAATTCAGTTACACCTGGAAAATAACTGTATTCTCAGCAACAAGCAATCTGGGTTCAAAAAGAATAGAAGCTGTACTACTGCCATCTTGAAGATTTCTGAAGACATACGCCAGCAGATTGACGAAAGTAAAGTGACACTATTAACCCTTCTTGACTTTAGCAAAGCTTTTGACTCTATTGACCATGTGATTCTGTGTACTAAACTGCGAACGCTGTATAATTTTTCTCCATGTGCAATAAAGCTTCTCCAAACCTACCTTACAAACAGATTGCAGGCAGTTGTCTCGGGAAATCTCAGATCTGATCTCTTGCCCCTCGCACAGGGGGTCCCACAAGGGTCAGTCTTAGGCCCATTGCTCTTCTCCTTATACATAAATGACCTTCCCAAATGTTTGTCTGACTGTGATGTACACCTTTATGCAGATGATGTCCAGCTTTATGTAAGTCGTCCCTTAGTCCAAATTAATGAATGTATTAGAATTAGCAACAATGAAATCCAAAAAATAAGTAATTGGGCGGAGGCGAACGGACTGCATCTAAATCCCAGTAAAACAAAATGCTTATTCATATACAAAAGACCTATAAACCCAAGTTTACTTCCAAAAGTTAATGTTAACAACGTAGCTATTAATTATGTTGAAAGGGCCACAAATCTTGGCATAGAATTTAACTCAACGCTGACGTGGGATGATCCATATTACTAAGGCCACTGGGAAAACCTATGCTATACTTAGGCAGCTTTCTATAACCCGGAATCTTATACCTCAGAACATCAGAATGTTAGTAGCTAAAGCTTGCGTAATACCAACTCTATTTTACGGACTTGAAATTTTTGCATCCTCCGACGCATCAAGTTTGCGAAAGCTGAAAGTTGCGTTTAACTCAATAGCGCGATATATTTTTAACTTGGATCGCACAGCGCATGTAACAGCTTACTCCTCAAAGATTTTCGAGCTAAGTTTTGAGTCCTGGATTAAGTTTAGAACTCTTTTATTTTTACATAAGCTGATATCCAGAAAGGAACCAAAGTACCTAACTGAACTCTTGCAAATGTCAGTCTCTGCTAGAACCAATAATATTATCTCCAAACGTTTAAAACTAGGATCGGCAGAAAAACACTTCTTTATTCAAACTGTTCGCTACTGGAATGATCTTCCAAATAATTTAAAAAACATTAAAAATGAAACCCAATTTAAAACTAAATTATTTTCTCACCTTCTTGGCACACTCTAATTTTAACTTTTAACTTTAATTTTAGCTTTAATTCCTTATGTTTGTTCACTTTTAAGATTTTTATTGTTAGTTTGTAAGACAAAATGATTAATGTTAAATGTTATATCTATAGTGACTGGTGCCATAATTAAAAGGCTTCATCTTGCCTGTAGCACCAGGATAAAACTAAAATAAATAAATAAATAAATAAATAACTGGACATAGTGCAGGATTTAAAGTACGGGAAAAATGTGTATCAGGCAGAATTATTTTAAGTGATGAAACTTTCCGTTTGTAAGCAAAGTTAAATTTTGTAACAACAAAGTTTTCAGGAGAGGCTCAGGAGACTCATCAGTTAGGTAACCTTTAATTTCGTCAATGGTAGTATTAGGCCTTAGACGAGACACAAAAATGGCCTTCTTTGGCATGAGTGCTTGTGGCGCTACGGCTTCAAGGCGTCTACGGATGCTGGATGACCATCATTAACCGCAGCCAGGAGTGGTCTGCGAGTTCTTTTAGAGGTCCAGGAACGCCGGCACTAGCACCGGTTAAGTTTGATGGTCGGACATCAGTTATAACGGAGGATAACGGCGGTACCGCGTTGGCGGAATGTGGATGGTTGATTGTTACGGCACCAGGATCAGGCTCAGGATGAGAACCAGGGGCCAGGTCTGGACATATAGACTTAGGAGTTACAAAATTAAGCACTGGAGCAGGAATTGCCAACCTAGTAGGAGACATGGCGGATTCCATGGTAGGGAGCAATATAAGAGGACCCGGCAGTAGAGGCACCAGGTTATTCGAGGATACGCAGTTATTATTTCGTTGTGATCGAATTGTTTTGCAACCAGCCATACACTTGATGATAACACAAGCGCCCAAAACTGCTGCATTAAAAGTACCTCCCACCAATGCAGAACATATCCCGCCTTAGATGGCAGACGTTCCCGAGGTATTAAATCTGGGTGAATGTTCACGCCAAAAAGGCGTTTAATTTCTGGAGGCAGTGCACTATGGGTAATTTTACAATTTTTTTGGGCCAAAACCCATTTTTCAAGAGTCGTTAGAAATTGGTTTTGTCAATCACAATGTATTAGGATAACATCAATTTCAAATGTTATAAACAGAAAAGTTTAACAGGGCGCATTACTGTGAAGTTATCAGCTGTGAAAGCCTGCTAATGCTTCAACAAGATGGCAGCGCTGGTAAATCGCTTATTCTGATTAAAAGTTTAAATTGTCAAACAGAGTATAATGAAACAATGCAGCGCCGTTTTTGAAATACAGTTCAATCAAAGGGGTGTTTAACTTTTTTTGTGAGCATACCGATGTATTTATTGAGTGTGCTGTTCCTATAATCTTGGGTAAGATCTAACCTCAAAAAACATTAGAATTTGTAGTGAATTTTTATTTTTAAATGCAGCTACAAAGTGATTCCAGCTCTTTGCACCTCTGGAACCTTTTTTATCTTGTAGAGTTCTCAATTCTCTTTAAACTCAGTAATTATAAAAGTGCACTTTTGCGCACTTTCTCCGAAACAAATGTTTTAAGACCTCCATCAAAACATGAATAATTCCCGTATTTTTGTATGGTGAATGTCAGTTACGGCGTAATCTTTACAAAAGCGGTATGCAACTACTATCACTGAAAGAACTTTGTTATAAAGGTTTATAGTATTTTTGTTAGAAATTATAATAGTAATAATTATAAAAATAAAATTTCAATCAAAAAATACTAAAGTGGAAAACTTTTATATATTTTTAAAAATGTAATATGTAAAAAAGGCTGGGATTACGCCTTTTTTCCAACAAAGATTCCCTTACATTTAATACAGTAAAATCAAAAAAAAAAATTGTTAAATATTTCGTCGTTTTAAGTTATTAATTAATGTCACAAAAAGTGGTCAAATTACCGAGCGTCCGTTATCTCCAGATTTCCATATCTCGCTCGCTTGCACTGCCCTTCGCTCTCCCTCTACAACTCTCCCGCAACTCTCCACTCCGCTCTGGAGCTTCTAAGCTAAGTTTCCTATAATTAGTTAATTTTTTCAAGTTCTTCCGCGTTTTCGATTTTTCACCCGCATTCCTGAAACATCGCCAAACTTCTACAATCAAGCCACCCCCGCCCCAACAAAGATAAAGGGTTTCTCTTTTAAAATGTTTTGACTGCATAACAAAAGAAGAATATGTTCTCCTGTAAAATAATTTCAATGTTGGCCAAAAACAGCATTTTCCGAACTTTGAGGTGCTTTTTCTCAGAATCCTTGCGTCAAACCGAATAAGGTTTGAAGGCATTTATCGAGGTACATTTTTGATGTAACATAGTGTTATTAATGAGATATAGGTCTGTTATTGAATACATATTTTCATACAAAATATTTTTTATTCAGCTGGAACCATGCTTTGATCTACGTCTGGTTTTGTATCATCAGGATCCAAGCTTAAGCATTCTGCAAAGTATTGCTCCATGGAAGTACACGGCTTAATTCGTGGCCTTCATCTGCATAAGTCTAAAAAAAATTGTTAATAATTATACGATACTTGAATATTTTTTATTTTACCTGATATCGAAACAGAATATTAGCATTTGTTAATGACTTAGCTAATTGCACTCCATGAAGGAAAGGGGAAGTTGTATCAGCTAGGCCGTGAATTAAAAAGTACGAATTCGATTTTATTAGACGTGCTCTCTGAGTAGCATCTGCCTCAACATATCCTTTATAGTTTTCAGCAGGCACACCCAATACCCGCTCAGTAAAAGCTGAATGTAAGAGGAGAATGTTGTTATGTCAGCGCGTAACTATAAAGTAATAGTCTAGAAGTCGGTACTCAGTATAAAAACTATTACATTTTTTAGACAGCTTGCTTTAAAACAGAAAATGATCTTAGCGCCAAGTTCAACTTGTTGCGAAAAAAATACAAACAGTCAAAAAATGTAAAGATGTATTTTTACTGCATTTTTATACTCGTTACTCGTAAAGTAAAAAATACAAACAGTCAAAAAATGTAAAGATGTATTTTTACTGCATTTTTATACTCGTTACTCGTAAAGTAAAAGGGTATATTGTATTCATGAAAAAGTATATAGCAGGTCCGTCTGTCGTCTGTCTGTCCGTATAAACGCTGAGATCTCGGAAACTAAAAACTAGAAAGTTGGTACTAATAATGTAGATTCTTGGGCTTCATAAGCAGCGCAAGTTTGGTTCAGCCACATATTTTAACATTTTAAAAATGTATAAATGCAATTTTATAGTGTTAATTAATACTTATCGAAATGTTGAAGACATTTTTCCAATCGGACCATTCATTAAAAAGTTATGCGCAATCAAAATTTTTTTATATCCTGTTACGAGCGCCGGTTACGCTGGGAAGCGAGGCAAAAAGGGGGCTGCAGAAAACACAGTCTCTAAAGTTGCGAAAGAAGAAAGAAAGACCAAATTTGCACAAGGCAATATAATGCACCAATTGGGCAATTCAATGGAAAAATATAGCGGTCAGTAAAGCAACGAAAGACTGATATGAACCCGAGAGCTGACGCTAGCTAAATCCAAAGTGGGCCAGTTAGCTAGAGAAAGGGGAAATGGGTACCTAGATGGGAACACTTAGGTACGAAAATAAGAACCCGGAAGCAAAAAAAAGAAAAGCTCAGCTATTGTATAAAATAACTAAAACTCCACGGAGAAGTCAGTCAGATTCTCAGATACGGCCGGTAATAATACCAATCGAGCGCAAAGAACAAAATAATCCGTTCGACGGAAAGTTCAAAGCAATGAACATGAATCCTTGTTTCGCGGTGCACGTAAACTCCGTGTAAAGGACCCAAAACAGAAAAATGGGGTCCAAAGTTTCAAAAGCGGAAGGCAACACTGCCAACGTTATAAACAATGTCGAAGTGGTAGACCACAAGGACGAAATCGTGAAAATCTTTAATGTCTTGTGTCTGATCACAGTGTTAATAATGGTCCTTATCGTCCTACGAGGACTCAGAATGTATAAAAGATCCGTACAACGCCGACGGGATCACTGACACGAGATAGAGAGGATCGTGACCGCTGCCTCTAACTGGCCGAGCGAAACCGGGATTAAATTCGAAACAATAAAGTGTATCAAATCAAATAAACAATCAACAAAAACCAAAACAAACAAAAGAAAAAAAAGTAACAGCAACGCTAACAATAAAAATGAATGAAACCAAATAATTATCAGTAACAGCACTGAAAACCCAAAACTAAACCAGCCACCACAACAACAAACTGCATGTGTAATAAGACGCTACTTGAGAAGACCCCGCAGTGAAGTTCACCTGGATGACTGAGTGCCGCTTCTTTCATTCCCTCCATATACTTATAGTTTTTTTTCATTATTTGTCTGTTCAGTGTTTTATGAGAAAAGAAAATTAATAGTTACGCGAAAAACGCAATGTTCAAAATATATATTACCCAAAAATATTATTTTTAAGTGCACTAATACACCTACATATACATATATATATATATGCCCAATTTAATAATTATTTGAAACCCAAAGCATCCGGAGCGTCGAGATCTCATCGCCAGGATATCAATAAGTAAGTTTCTATATTTGTTTTCCTCTAAATCTATATATATTTATGTACAACTTCACCATGATCACAACACAGGCGATGTTAACTACTCTTACAAGAGAATCTCATTTCGCTATTAAAGTAAAATATTTGCTATCCAAAGTCAATCTACCGATATCTGTAACAGAACTAGAGAATTTATACCTTGAGACCTTCTGTCTAGATTTCTCTCCATTAATTCATTGCAACAAGCAAGAAAAAGATATTATAGTAGCCGCGGTACCCAATGTACGAGTATATTCAGAAATCAATTCCAACAGTTTGCTAGGTGATGTCACCATTTTTATGATCAATAAAAATAATTAATCCGTTCTAAGTACACACAATAAAACAAAAACAAAACCAAAAAGAGACACTACATAAACACCATAATTTGATAGGAACACAACATTTATAATTTATACATATCTTTTATATAATCTTAATATTGATACTTTTAGTATTAGTCTTCATAAACATTTCTATATTTAATTTACTGTCTTTTATATTTTTTTTATCATCAACACACTTACACCTATTATATTTATTTTTGTCAACCTTCATGCACACATGCACAAAACCTTTTTTACAATAAATTTATAATGTGAATCGAACCTCATAATGTCTTGGTAGAAACCCATTAAATGGGGGGAGCTGGTAAACATGGAAGAAGGGGTCAAGAACAATGACATAACTTTTGACTGACGACCGCGACATTAGGGGATCGTATTGCGCGGCCCGCGACGATCCATTTGGCACACGAATGTGTGAAGGGGAGGGAATGTGGCCGAAACACAGCCCGATCGTGTTACGATCAAGCTACAGCTGAGCTTGTGGGGCAGTGCAGACAGAAGACCAACGGACTTTACGAATTCTATCTATTTTTCAGGCACGATAAATTTATTCTCATTATGTTGGAGAGGAAGTGGCTTCCAAAGAAACCACCCCAAATTCGGCGAGCTTAGCCGGCAGCCAGCGTGCCTGCTCAGGACGAAGGACTTTTTATATTCTTTAAGGAATTTTAACAGGGTCCACCATTTAGATACCTACTGTGTTTGAGTTGGGGTACCTTAGTTAGGTATAACTTCCACCTTTAAATACCAAACTTTAATTTGACTATTATTAAAACAAGGGAGATAAGTAATTTAAATCAATACCAGCTTCATTTTTTTTTTATAATACATTGCAAAATATTTAAAATTTAAAGTCCACAACTTCTGCGACAGTCAGATTGGATCCATCCGGACTTTGTCTCAGAATAGGGGAATGACTTTATACTTTGTTTCCTTTTTAAAATCATAGATATCCTTTGTTTGAACATGGCAAAATTTACTAAGAATTTCGGAGAGAAATATGAGTTTTCCTTTTTATAATATTATTAAAATACTACGTGCAAGACCGACTTTTTATTTTTGTAGGGATTTAAAATCAAGGGCTTTCTTTGGCCGACGCTATCCGCTTGACTAGGCTATGCCAGGTCTTTCGAGAGGTTCGAGTCCAGATCAAGCTGAGTGGATGCAAAGGCTGCGGCGTAACAATTGGCGGTGTCAGGATGTTGCGATTACGTTGCTGATCAGCGATCTCATGACCAGGGAGGAGGGGGCGTACTGACCGGATCCATACAGCCGACGCTATCCGTTTGTATTAGGCTATGCCAGGTCGCTCGAGAGGTTCGAGTCTGTATGGATACCACAACTACAAGGGCGGGTGACGAAATGTATCTCTCTAGGCGATGCCAGGTCGCTCGAGAGGTTCGAGACCAGAGAGAGAGGAAGCAGCGAGGCAGTTCCTAGTGTCTGTTTGGAATTAAGCTCTTTTCGTCTGTCTATGAGTGAGCTTAGCTGTTCTCCGATGACTGGGGGGAGGGGGTTCGGACAGTACCTTCTACGGGGAATCAGCACTCCGGTGGAGACTGCAGTCCTGGGAAGGGGTCAGTAGGACATGAGCGGAACTGGTAGCTCCGGTGGAGACCAGTTGAATTCATTCATGGATTTCTATTGTATAGGGATTTTTTTGTAGATTCGGGGGCTTAATTTCGGACGGTTTCTTGACCCGTATATACCCAATCATACCAGCAAACCCGACTTAAAAATTTGATTTATTTTTGTGTCACGTCTTTGTCCATTGAAAGACAGCTTATGCATAAAAAGAAGTATAGTCAGCATAAATACACCATACGTCAACATACACATACATGTAAAACATAGTTCACGATATCAATAGCTGTCATCGGCCACATCAGCTGTGCTTCGGTATCGACAGGGTGGCCAGATCGGGCGGAGATAAGAAAGACAGAGGCAAGAAAACTGGAAGGAAAACACAGAGAGTTGAACTACAGAAGAGATCACATCGGGAGAATATAGCTAAGAGGAAATTAAAGTCGTCGCCGTGGAATTAAGTCCGAGTACAAGAAGTTGGTACGCCGGAGGGTCCATCGTCAATCCAGTTGAACTCAAGTCGTCAAGAGCTAATAAATTCCGTTGCTCTAAGTGTCGTTGCTCTAAGTTCTGTTCCTCGAAGTCGTTTTGTAACCAACTACCATTGATTTATCATTATTCCATACAAATATCATATGTACTATTAAATAAACCAGGCCCAGTGCCTTAC
>JBAMCF010001242.1:0-29615 GCA_037075285.1 Drosophila lutescens | reverse complement strand
AGCGTTCTCTCTTGTATTAATTTAATTTAATTTTCTCTTCTTTCGGCCTATACTTGCAACTGCTGGGCATCGACGTCACACATTGTTCACAGTGTACATGGACCACACCAATTTCAAACAAATAAAACAGATTTAGATTTACTTTACCACAGATCGTATATAAATCGTATATAAGCGATTGTGGGCGTTAGAGGGGGCGTGGCACCTTCTTGAAACAAACTTGCGCTTCGTAGGAACTCCAAGAATCTTCATGCCAAATACCAATTACCTAGCTTTTATAGTTTCCGAGATCTCAGCGTTCATGCGGACGGACTGACGGACAGACGGACATGGCTATATTGACTCGGCTAGTGATCCTGATCAAGAATATATATACTTTATAGGGTCGGAAACGTTTCCTTCTCCCTGTTACATACTTTTGCACGAATACAATATACCCTTTTACTCTACGAGTAACGGGTATAAAGATAATTGTTTATTTTCGTTTTAGGCACTGTGTACCTTCTAGCCTGGCTTCGCATGTCCCGTGTTTACTCGGTCACGGGTCCACTTCTAGTCGGTCTTCATTTTCTCCTCAAGGACTGTGCTCAGCAGAAAGGACTTTCCGGAAGGTTCCCTACTGTGGCTACGATGGGATTGACCTTCTTAGCCTGCCCATGAGCTCAGAGAAGCTGGGTCGAGTAAAATGAAATTTTTGAATTTTGAAAACGGGAATCGTTTGACCCCCATTTGAACACTTTTGCCCAACCTTTAGTTTTGTTTGACCACTTCCAGTTTCGAAAATATCGAAGTTCGAATATTTTCGAAAATCAAAAGGTTGACTTTTTCCAATTTTTTTTTGTGGAATCGTTTGACCCCCGATTGACCACCATGAAAATTTGGAATAGTTTTTCCAATACCGAATCGACAACGAAAACCGAAAACTGGTGGTTATAATTTTTTTATTGGGCAACTGCGAAAGCGAAGACGAGAAATAATGCGTGTGGTCGATATAAATCAATTTCAACGAATACCCGACTATATTTTTACAAAGTTCTTAGAGCCTAGCTTAACGACAGTTGACGAAGACGGGGCGAATTCGCAGAGAGCGAGAGAGAACTTTATTGTGCACCCGCCTTCGTCCTAAACTAACTTACACTAAACTTCAAGTACAAATTCAAAAATCTCTCAACAGCCCACCTTTTAGAATTTTGAAAAGGTGAAAACTACGGAAACTGTGGCCATTATTTGTTTTTCTCAAAATTCAAAAAACTTAAAGTTCAATTTTTAAAAGCTTTTTTTTGTCGAATCGTTTGACCCCCAATTGACCATTATTGCCCACCCTTTAGAATTTTGAAAAAGTGAAAACTATGCAAACTGTGGCCATTTTTCGTTTTTCTCAAAATTCGAAAAACTTTTAAGTTTTTATTAAAAGTAAACATCTCTTCAAGTTAGTCAATTAGTTTGTCCAATAGAGTTTATGGGGAAAACAACGAATATGCCACCCTTATATTAGTTATAAATAAAAACGCACGAATAGGTTCTATTATATGTATATCATTTATTCGGAGCGGCAAACGGACTGAGTGTTAAACCTTGGCTCCAAGCTCTTAATTTATATGCAGGCCTACAAAGTAGTCTCTGAATAGATAAGCGACAGCTTTAGTAGAATGTGAGAGACGGCGACAAAAGATAAGCAAAGAGCGCTGCAGGTGCCGTCGTACACCTATGCGCGCATGACTAGGCGCTGGCGCTCTGCTCCGAACATACTCCCCCCGTTGGAAGAGGTAAGGTTCCAACTATCTCAGAATCGATGGGCAGAACGGCTAGTTTGGCGACGGCTTTCTTGATCAGACCCGTAGCTGTACGGACCATAGC
The DNA here is from genome assembly GCA_037075285.1 of Drosophila lutescens. Lineage (NCBI taxonomy): Eukaryota > Metazoa > Arthropoda > Insecta > Diptera > Drosophilidae > Drosophila > Drosophila lutescens. Next base: position 27,758 of record JBAMCF010001242.1, on the reverse strand, counting down.
TTCTCTGATGACTCCGTCCCCGCCGGGCATGACTTCCTCGATGCACCCAAGCTGCCATCTCAAGGGTGAAACGTTGTCCTCCTTCAGCAAAACTATGCTTCCAACCTTGATGTTAGACGTTTCGGCGCGCCACTTGCTTCTCTCTTGTAGAAGGGTTAAATACTCGCTGCTCCATCTTTTCCAGAAATGTTGCTGCATCTGAGTCACACGCTGCCATCTGCTGAGGCGGCCTTCGCGAAGATGAGTAATGTCAGGCTCAGGAAACTTAGTGAAGCTGGAACCCTTTAGGAAATGCGCCGGTGTTAGCACCTCAAGGTTTTCAGCATTTTCTGAAATTGGACAGAGTGGACGGGAGTTAAGGATGGCAGAAATCTCATATGCAAGAGTTCTTAATTCATCGATGGCTAAGACGGATGCACCGACGACTCTGTAGAAGTGAAATTTAGCTGATTTCACAGCAGCCTCCCATAAGCCACCGAAGTGCGGGGCACGCGGAGGGATGAACTTCCAATCGATCCCATCAGCTAAACAGACTGAAGATATCGATGTTGTGTGCTGCTCGCTCAAAAAGAGCTCTTTCAGCTCGGCAAGCTCGCTCTTTGCACCGACAAAGTTGGTAGCATTGTCGCTCCAAATGGTACGAGGACTGCCTCTAAGGCTGATGAATCTCCTCAGCGCTGCGATGAAAGAATCCGTAGTGAGATCCTGGACCACTTCCAAATGAGCGGCCTTCGTGGAAAAGCAGACAAAGACGGCGATATAGCACTTGTGGGGTGCCTTATTTCTGACCTCTGCCTTATGATAGAATGGCCCACAATAGTCCACTCCTGTGGTATGAAAGGCCGGATTGGGCTGCACTCTATTTGCTGGCAGGCTACCCATGACGTGCTCCCAAGTAACAGGCTTCATTCTGAAACATCGGACGCATTTGTTGATAACGCTGGCGACGAATTTGCGGCCTCCAATCGGCCAGTACCTTTGCCGTAATGCGGCAAGCAGCGCCTGCGATCCTGCATGCAAATATTTCTCATGATAATAAACAATGATCGCCTTGGTGACTGGATGATCCTTGGGCAACAGTATCGGATGCCTCGTATCATAGTCCAAGTTTGAGTTCTGCAGCCTTCCACCAACGCGAAGTAACCCATCGGAGCCGAGTATAGGTCTAAGTGACACCAGCTTGCTTTTCTGTGGAAACGGCTTGCCCTGGCTAAGAGATACGTACTCCTTCGGCAAGTTAACCTGTTGAATGCCCCTTAAAAGAAGTACAGTTCCAGAGTTGATCTCCTCTACCGAAAGACGACCTTTTAACGGCGCAGATTTGGCTCTGCAATTTGAAATGAACCGATAAATGTATGCAAATACGCGCTGCAACTTATCGAAAGAGTTGAGGAATTTGCAGTTTGATAAACTGTCTATGCAAACGGTCCCAATCAGAGCCACAGAACGGCGCTCGGGAAGATCCTTTACAGAGTCTAGCAGGGACGGCCAATTCGACGAACTTTGCAGAAGGAATGGAGGCCCGTTAGCCCAAAGAGAATGTTCCAACAATTCTCTCGGGGTACATCCTCGCGATACGACGTCTGCCGGATTCAAGTTTGTAGGAACGTGATGCCAAGTCATATCTTTCGTCATCTCCTGAATTTTCGCGATTCTGTTTGATACGAAAACGTTAAACTCCCTCGGAGGTTGCCGAATCCACGCCAACACAATAGACGAGTCCGACCAGCAATGAAAGGTGCAATCGAAATCTATGGCTTCCTTGACGTTTACGATTAGCTCAGCCAATAAAAGCGCTGCGGAAAGTTCTAATCTTGGAATTGTTAAGGCCTTCAATGGAGCTACCCTTGACTTGGCACAGAGCAGATGAACTTTCGATTCTCCATTGGTCTCCGATCGCAAGTATAGACACGCCCCATAAGCTGACATGCTAGCATCGCAGAATCCATGCAACTCAACGGCGGCCCTTGGTTGCAGTACGAATCGTGGAAATTTTAAGTTCTGTACGACCGATAACTGTGAGGTCAACTCCCCCATGACGAAAGAATGGGCTCTGGCAGTGCGTCATCCCAATCCACGTTCGCACTCCATAGAGATTGCAGAAAAATCTTACATTTTGTGATAATTGGAGTTATTAAACCGAGTGGATCATAGAATTTGGCAATCGTTGACAATGCAACCCGCTTAGTGGGTCGTTGGTTAATTGGCAGTTGTGAAAAATTAAATAGGAGTTGATCAGAAGATGGATCCCAGACTAGTCCCAATGCCTTGGCGACATCCGATCCATCGTGAAATTTGATTAGCTGCTCCTTGTCGCATTCAGACTCTCCTTCCAGGGCTGCTGACTCATTCGAACACCATTTGCGGATTCACCTGACGACGAATTTCTCTCACCTCCTCAACTGAGTCCCCACCAGATATTAAATCATCCACATAGAAATCTCTACGAACAATTTTTGATCCAATAGGAAATGATTTCTCCTCATCGTAAGAGAGTTGATGCATGGTCCTTATAGCCAAGAAGGCAGCTGGCTTGGTTCCATAGGTCACCGTGTTCAATTTAAAAACACTCAACTCTTCTGTGGAGTTCTCTCTAAAAAATCGAAAGCTAAGCAGTATATTGAAGATTTTTTGTTGAATTGTTGGTCCTGCCAGAAGTAAGTCGTTCAGAGAGCTACCAGAGGTTGACTTGGCAGATCCATCAAAAACGACGCGAAGCTTCGTAGTCGTGCTTTCCTGCTTATGTACGCAATGGTGGGGCAAAAAGAATTGTGTTTCTGACGGTTCCTTTGTTACAAGAGACATGTGACCTAAATCGATATACTCCTTCAAAAATACTGAGTACTGAGCTTTCAGGGCTGGGTTTCTATCTAGTTTAGCTTCCAAACTCTTGAAGCGACGACGAGCCAGGCAATAAGAATCCCCTAGAGATTCAAATCCGGCAGTGGACAAGAGACGAACAGAGTATTGGCCGTTTCCAAGCCTAGTGAAATTTTCAGTAAAAAGCTGTTCACATCGCAGGTCTTCCGGCAATAAAGATGGCTTAGACGAAGTGAAGTCCTCAATTTCCCAAAATCGCTTTACTATGGCGGCAAGTGTGTCATCGGAATGATCAGCTGGGTCCTTGATGCTGGCTTGCAAAACTGATTTATGAGTTGGCATACTCGATGATAACCCTCCAGAGACTATCCAACCAAGTTTGGTGTTCTGAAGAGTTGGCAAAGCCCTATCCAAATGAATTTGTCCCATAGAAATTATTTCGAATAACAACCCAGCGCCAAGTAAAAGGTCAATTATTTGTGATTGATTGAAATGAGGATCCGCGAGCGAAATGTTTTGCGGTATCCTCCATGATGTTGCATTTATGTTGCATGGGGCTGATAATCAGTAATCCTGTGAGTCACAACCGCTGTGAATGCCGCACGATAGCTTGCATCCCGTGATTGCGCAAGAATGTCGACAGTCTTATCAGAGATCATGGAAGATTCTCCTATCCCAGAAATCGAGGTTTGCGATCTTCTATGATTCAAATTTAGTTGGCTAGCTAAGCGAGAGGTTATGAAGTTAAGCTGGGAAGCCGAATCTAAAATTGCTCGGCAAGGCATAAATGCTCCAATTCTATTCTTAACGTAGATAATAGCAGTTGGAAGCAACACGTAGTCGATCGGCAAAATATTTGAGGTTTTGGGTGGAGGGCTTAGTAAATGATGATTAGGATGCGATAATGTATGCGAACATGATACTAATGCTGATGAAGTAGATGGCAATGGCTGAGAGCTCGAGGATGGATCGCATGATGGAGATGAAAATGAGGCGGATGTTGCGGATGGGTCATGGGTTATGTGTAATAATGAATGGTGCTTCATACGACAATATTTGCAGTGAGTCGACTTGCATTGCTGCAAACTATGCCCCTTGCGCAAACAGTTGAGGCAAAGGTGCAACTTCTTTGCTTCTCTATATCGAAGATTCGGACTCAAATTTAAAAATCGAGAACACTTTGGCAAATAATGAACCCGTGCATCGCAAAATAAACATATCAAATGATTTGAGTTAGTCGCAGCAGCATTAAGTGAATTTTGGTTATATTTGTGCAAGTTTTTTCCCACCTGCTGGCCTGGTGTTTGAGTTGCCAAGGCTTGATCCAAGTTTTCCATCATCCTGCATCTCTTTTCCAAAAACGACTCCATAGCATCCCAGGTGGACTGCTCAGTGATTGACAAATCCTCTTCCCATTTTTCCCGCGTCCTCTGATCCAGTTTCCGAGGGACGATGTGAATTAAAAGTCCACCCAAAATTTGTTGCGTAGTGGCCAGGGTTCGAATTGCTCGCAGATGCGAATTCATGCAATCACTGAGCTCCCGAAGACCCTTCGACGATCCCTTCTCGACACCCTTTAAACCAAATATTGCCTGAACTAGTGCCTGAAAGTGTAAAACTTTATTATCAAATCGATTAACCAACAAATTCATAGCCTCTTTATAATTAGCATTCGAGGGTTCGAGCGAGCGTATGGTTTCCAGAGCCACGCCGCCCAAAACTCGAACGCAAATATTGTAGTTTTTCCATGTCACTTAGCTCATCATCATTTCAGATGACCGTATTGAAAGTCGCAAGAAATTCGGGCCACTCAGAGTAGGATCCATGAAAACGAGCAATTTCCATATTTGGCAACCGGGGCTTTCTAGATCGAAAAGAGAGATCCGGATTATTAGTGAGATCAATAGATGTTGAATTTGCAGCGTTTGAAGCCGGCAAATGCGACTTGCGATGAGCAGCCAAGCCTCGATTTAGTTTCGCCTTCACAAGGGCTGCGTCATCCGATACCGTACGGAATCCGGAGCAGACTCTTAGAGCGCATAGCCTGTAGGTTGATACCAAGCCCTTTATATACGAATCTGTGCCAACAGCTTCGGCCCATATAGGGGCGGCATAAAGCATTGTTGCCCGAGTTACCGACTGCAGAAGGAGTCGACGCCCTTGTTTTGGTCCTCTTGTGTTAAGCATTATACGCGATAGAGCTCTAGCGACATTTGCGGCCTTTTTGTTTGCTTCGAACAGGTGATCCCTGAATGACAGTCTCGTGTCTATCAAGACTCCCAGGTAGCGTATTGCTCTTGCTGAGCGTATAAAGGAGCCTCCAACTTGGATATGCACATATGTATGTTCGTGTGTTTGTGACCGAATGCACGAAAACGACAGCGAAACAAAGCGTTTGTTTAAACTATATTAAACAATCGCGAGACCGAGTTGCAGACTCCGATAGAAACTGCTATCACATCGGGGTCACCAAATGTTTATGGGGAAAACAACGAATATGCCACCCTTATATTAGTTATAAATAAAAACGCACGAATAGGTTCTATTATATGTATATCATTTATTCGGAGCGGCAAACGGGCTGAGTGTGAAAGCTTGGCTCCAAGCTCTTAATTTATATGCAGGCATACAAAGTAGTCGCTGAATAGATAAGCGACAGCTTTAGTAGAATGAGAGAGACGGCGACAAAAGATAAGCAAAGTGCGCTGCAGGTGCCGTCGTACACCTATGCGCGCATGACTAGGCGCTGGCGCTCTGCTCCGAACAAATAGTTTAAAGTAGTTAGTTTCAACATGGGTTATGCAAAGCAGGTAATTCAAAATTGAAATATCTGAATGGATAATAATATCAGGTAGTGAGTATAATATTGAACATTTTTTTAGTCCTTTTTTTATTTAAAGATAACTTTTCTTCAGAGTTTTTTTTTTCTCAATTTCTTTGTGATTTGCTTTGCGCAACATTTTAAATTAAATACTTAAATACTTGCAAATTTTTCAAGTGACATTTTTAGATGAAGACCAGTTTGTTTAGAAATATTTTTACTTATACCCATATAAATATACATTTTTAGTTTTTTTTTTTACTTTCAATAAAAATTTGTGCCACGTCATAACTACAGCTTTTACAGTGTAGTGCAATATAAAGGAATTTACCGGACTACTACTGGGAAAACTGCAAGTACACTACATACCTACATTTATTTATCTTTTAATATATCTTACCTTTGATATATAAAAACACAGTCTTTTTAAAGACTTACTCTTGTATTTTTATACACTTGCAGAAAGTATAATAAGTTCAGTCAGATATTGTAACGCAGTGAAGGAGACGTTTCCGACCACATAAAGTATATATATTCTTGATCAGCACCAATAGCCGAGTCCATCTGGCCATGTCCGTCTGTCCGTTTCTATGCGAACTAGTCTCTCAGTTTTAAAGCTATCGCAATGAAACTTTCTTTCTATTGAGGCTCCCATACGAATAATCAAACAAATATAAGAAAATTCATTGTAACTTTGCAGGAAGTAGGCGTTTTGATTTCTGACAACTTAAAAAGGTATTTCTTTTATGTGCAAGGGTATATAAGCTTCGGCTGGCCGAAGCTAGCTTCCTTTCTTGTTTAAATATTATTTCAATATCAACCTAATTTTTCATAGTTTTCACTTTTTCAAAATTCTAAAGGGTGGGCAATGATGGTCAATTGGGGTCAAACGATTCCACAAAAAAAAGTTTTCAAAAAATTGAACTTTAAGTTTTTCGAATTTTGAGAAAAACGAAAAATGGCCACAGTTTTCATAGTTTTCACTTTTTAAAAATTCTAAAAGGTGGGCAATGGTGGTCAATTGGGGGTCAAACGATTCCACAAAAAAATATTGGAAAAAGTCAACCTTTTGATTTTCGAAAATTTTCGAACTTCGATATTTTTGAAACTGGACGTGCTCAAAATTATTAAGTTTCTTTTATTTTTAGTTTAGGCGCCCTTTGTCATGTCCTGCTTTTCGCGCGCGTTCGTTGCCGGCTAGTCAACGTCTTTCCCAGGGAGGGGAACAACCAAAATAATTTCCACGCAGCAGACAAAACAAAAACAAAACGGAATTTCAAACTTGAACAACGCCTAATTTTTCTACAACGGATATTGGAACATCTGGACTAGACTACACGGCTAAATTAGTAGTCCTTGGAGTCCCTCCCAACCATGAGAGCATCCTAGTGTATGTCTCGGACACATCTCCCAACTTTGAGTTTTGGGTCGTGCTACATCGCCTAACTCATCTCATCCCCCAATACAATTGTCTAGTCCGACGAATTTATTTCGCTATTACAATATATTTTCAAACATTTCTCTTAAATTCTAACATTTATACAGCCTACCAACAGTACCGAATGACTTTGACAGAGAACATATATTGGGTTGTCAAAAAAGTCCTGCGGTATTTTTATTATATTATTTTTGTCTTTTTTTACATCGAGCTTTTAAGAGACTCAAAGCTTCAACAGTACCGAATGACTTTGACAGAGAACATATATTGGGTTGTCAAAAAAGTCCTGCGGTATTTTTATTATATTATTTTTTTCTTTTTTTAAATCGAGCTTTTAAGAGACTCAAAGCTTCTTCAAATGGTTTATAACGGCTTGATGACTTAAGCCAAGCTCTTGACCGATGCTACGGTTACTACTATGCCGGTTTTATCGCAATTTTCTACGACAGGCCTTCCTTCTTTGACCACCTCTGCACCAGAACGAAAACGTTGAAACCATCGTGTCCATAAACTGCACAAATTTTATTGGCGGCTTGAGATGCATTTTTGCCTTTATCGTAGCAGTAATGTAAATAAAACTTGTCGTATTTTCTCTTTATTTTGCTCCAAGATTGCGACGCTATTACTCACGAGCGACTTAAAAGAAAAGACAATCAATCAAACACGTGTTAGCGCGTGAAATGAGCTTTCCAAAAAGGTATATTATGACCCCAGATGCGACGAATAAAACAAGAACTACGCGCTTTTTTGACAACCTAATATCAAACCTAATAACAACCTCATATCAAACTACCAAATAAAAGGCTGTATATAAAAAACGGTCAGTAGCAAATTCCACCCAGAACGAATTGACATAAAAATCTAAAAAAATCACATTAATTACTAAAATAATTAGGAGCCGCGTGTGAGGTACAAATTAAAACAAAAAACGACCCCAAAGTTCCCCAAAATTCGATTTGTTTTTTTTTTTAATTTCTCTCTTTTGCCATTTCCCTGTTATAAATGTTTATATTCATACATTGCCTGCACATATGTATGTATGTATGTTCTGCTGGCGCACTTTAAGTGTGACCGCGCAAGGGGAAAATTAAAATACCACAGTCATTTAAAATGCGCGGTTAAAAAATCGATTATATCCCAAATCTTTTCTTTTGCGCCCTTTTTTTAGGTAAACGTTAAATTTAAAATTTCGGTAGACTTACAGAAATCCCATTAAGCTGATTTTTACAATCGAAATTTTCTTTAAAATTGCTTTTATTTTTATGATGTAAAAAACTAATCAGCAAACTATTTATTAGTTTTTAAACGTTCAGATATTGACAAATTGTTGATTTGTAAAAAACATTATTTCGCTCTGTTGCACACACACATAGGCGAAATACATAAAAGCCACAAAATGAGTATTTTATAAACACAATCCCCAGATATGAGCGTGTGTGTGCATTGCAGCTGACTAAGGAAGTTAGATCCGCTTAAATTCAAATTAATGATATAATACTGATATCCTTTTGCTTAAAGAATATTGCACGTACATTTCCACAACAGATCGAAGACATTTTCTTCTTCAAAAAAAACTAAATATTCAAATCAATTGATTCTCTTACCCTTCCTTACACGTGCCTCATATTGTTTAAACAAATGGAAATGTTAAAGCAATTAGATTCACGGCGTCCCCTTCCACCTGCCTTCCTTATCAAACTTCAAACTACTATATAATAAAAGGCTGTATATTAAAAACGGTCAGTAGCAAATTCCACCCAGAACGTATTGACATAAAAATCTAAAAAAAATCACGTTAATTACTAAAATAATTAGGAGCCGCGTGTGAGGTACAAATTAGAACCAAAAACGACCCCAAAGTGCCCCAAAATTCGATTTGTTTTTTTTTTTAATTTCTTTCTTTTGCCATTTCTCTGTTATAAATGTTGTTAAAATGGTTTAAAAATGTGATGTTCATAATCTTATGGCATACCCGCCAATAACTGCATTTAAATTTTTTGGAGATTCAGCATCCTTCACCAAGTCCCCAATATTTTCAAATTTTGTTGTGCCAGTCTGACGTCATTGCCTGCACATATGTATGTATGTATGTTCTGCTGGCGCACTTTGCATAAGTCGTACATGTATGTGTAGGAATGGTATCGTCAGGTTCGTCGGCCATTCTGACATAGGGTTTTTCTCTGTGTAAGCGCAGCGAGTCGCAATGATTTCACTCAACACACACCACGTTCGTCTGTTCACTCTAAAGGGTTTACTCGAACTGCCTCGCTCTCCTTTGCTCATGTTCTATTACTTATCATTGCGCCACGCTCAGCAGGGATTTCGCTCTCCTTCCCCACCGCGCTCTCACACAAAAGCACTCTCTTTGCAGATCTCTTTTGATTCTCATTCATCCTTACCTACTTCGCGTAACTTATACACTGAGAGACCCACAAACAACAATCCAAACTGACACGGCCTTCCTGACAATTACACGACCTCTTGTTAGTCAATATAACGTTGATATGACATTCATTGCTCAAAATCTTTCAGTTCAACACTTGACTTTCAAAACAAATTTGCTTACATTTCTATCATTTTCAGACGTTAGTTTGACGGGATAATCATTCACAGTTTTCGTGTTCTAGAGTAAAAGCTCTCTTCCGCTCAAACACCTCAACTTACATATCGCTAAACATTTCATCAGACGTTAACTTGGCAGGATAATCCGTTTACATACTATCATAGAGTACAAGCTCTCTTCCGCCTAAGGTCAATCGTCTGGATATTAATTCACCGGTTATGAAAGGTTAGTTTAGCCGGCTTTTCACATACGAATTGGAGTACAACGCTCCCTTTTGCATAAACTCAACCGCTTGGATACCACTTCGCTCATACCACAGTGTCGGACTCTTGCCGCACATTTGCCACGCTACGCACTAGCGTGCCACTTAACCTACGACACACGATTGTAATCGTATAAACTTAGTCCCTGTGTATGGCTCCACCTGCACCTTTCTTAGGTCACAGATCTCTTGCTTCTACGTACGCCTGTTTCAGCGTCGCCAAGCTCTTCCATCATTTCACACGTCTCTCGCTCATCAGGAAGACTGCGTACACTATCACGTGGATACTTATACATTCAGTAACACATGATCACCTATCTATACTTAACGACTTTGGCATGCTTTTTGTCAACTCTTGCCTTATCATACATCGCGTTCTTATCAATATTCTCTTTAGCCTTTTCTCTAGCTCTCTTCAGATCGACTCGCATTTCTTCATTGATGGTCAACATTCCCATGGGCCTCGCCTCTTTTCCTATCAACAATTCTAAAGGGCTATGTTGTGTCGGCCAGTACCTTTGCCGTAATGCGGCAAGCAGCGCCTGCGATCCTGCATGCAAATATTTCTCATGATAATAAACAATGATCGCCTTGGTGACTGGATGATCCTTGGGCAATCCTTGCCTCGTATCATAGTCCATAGTCTCCTCTACCGAATGACGACCTTTTAACGGCGCAGATTTGGCTCTGCAATTTGAAATGAACCGATAAATGTATGCAAATACGCGCTGCAACTTATCGAAAGAGTTGAGGAATTTGCAGTTTGATAAACTGTCTATGCAAACGGTCCCAATCAGAGCCACAGAACGGCGCTCGGGAAGATCCTTTACAGAGTCTAGCAGGGACGGCCAATTCGACGAACTTTGCAGAAGGAATGGAGGCCCGTTAGCCCAAAGAGAATGTTCCAACAATTCTCTCGGGGTACATCCTCGCGATACGACGTCTGCCGGATTCAAGTTTGTAGGAACTTGATGCCAAGTCATATCTTTCGTCATCTCCTGAATTTTCGCGATTCAGTTTGATACGAAAACGTTAAACTCCCTCGGAGGTTGCCGAATCCACGCCAACACAATAGACGAGTCCGACCAGCAATGAAAGGTGCAATCGAAATCTATGGCTTCCTTGACGTTTACGATTAGCTCAGCCAATAAAAGCGCTGCGGAAAGTTCTAATCTTGGAATTGTTAAGGCCTTCAATGGAGCTACCCTAGGCACAGAGCAGATGAACTTTCGATTCTCCATTGGTCTCCGATCGCAAGTATAGACACGCCCCATAAGCTGACATGCTAGCATCGCAGAATCCATGCAACTCAACGGCGGCTCTTGGTTGCAGTACGAATCGTGGAAATTTTAAGTTCTGTACGACCGATAACTGTGAGGTCAACTCCCCCCATGACGAAAGAATGGGCTCTGGCAGTGCGTCATCCCAATCCACGTTCGCACTCCATAGAGATTGCAGAAAAATCTTACATTTTGTGATAATTGGAGTTATTAAACCGAGTGGATCATAGAATTTGGCAATCGTTGACAATGCAACCCGCTTAGTGGGTCGTTGGTTAATTGGCAGTTGAGAAAAAATTAAATAGGAGTTGATCAGAAGATGGATCCCAGACTAGTCCCAATGCCTTGGCGACATCCGATCCATCGTGAAATTTGATTAGCTGCTCCTTGTCGCATTCAGACTCTCCTTTCAGGGCTGCTGACTCATTCGAACACCATTTGCGGATTCACCTGACGACGAATTTCTCTCACCTCCTCAACTGAGTCCCCACCAGATATTAAATCATCCACATAGAAATCTCTACGAACAATTTTTGATCCAATAGGAAATGATTCCTCCTCATCGTAAGAGAGTTGATGCATGGCCCTTATAGCCAAGAAGGCAGCTGGTTTGGTTCCATAGGTCACCGTGTTAAATTTAAAAACACTCAACTCTTCTGTGGAGTTCTCTCTCCAAACGATGCACTGCAAAACGACATCCGGGTACGAAAGACGCACGCAACGGTACATCTTGCAGATATCTCCACAAAGGGCAACTTTAAAAAATCGAAAGCGATGCAGTATATTGAAGATTTTTTGTGGAATTGTTGGTCCTGCCAGAAGTAAGTCGTTCAGAGAGCTACCAGAGGTTGACTTGGCAGATCCATCAAAAACGACGCGAAGCTTCGTAGTCGTGCTCTCCTGCTTATGTACGCAATGGTGGGGCAAAAAGAATTGTGTTTCTGACGGTTCCTTTGTTACAAGAGACATGTGACCTAAATCGACATACTCCTTCAAAAATGCTGAGTACTGAGCTTTCAGGGCTGGGTTTCTATCTAGTTTAGCTTCCAAACTCTTGAAGTGACGACGAGCCAGGCAATAAGAATCCCCTAGAGATTCAAATCCGGAAGTGGAGAAGAGACGAACAGAGTATTGGCCGTTTCCAAGCCTAGTGAAATTTTCAGTAAAAAGCTGTTCACATCGCAGGTCTTCCGGCAATAAAGATGGCTTAGACGAAGTGAAGTCCTCAATTTCCCAAAATCGCTTTACTATGGCGGCAAGTGTGTCATCGGAATGATCAGCTGGGTCCTTGATGCTGGCTTGCAAAACTGATTTATGAGTTGGCATACTCGATGATAACCCTCCAGAGACTATCCAACCAAGTTTGGTGTTCTGAAGAGTTGGCATAGCCCTATCCAAATGAATTTGTCCCATAGAAATTATTTCGAAAAACAACCCAGCGCCAAGTAAAAGGTCAATTCTTTGTGATTGATTGAAATGAGGATCCGCGAGCGAAATGTTTTGCGGTATCCTCCATGATGTTGCATTTATATTGAAATAATCAGTAATCCTGTGAGTCACAACCGCTGTGAATGCCGCACGATAGCTTGCATCCCGTGATTGCGCAAGAATGTCGACAGTCTTATCAGAGATCATGGAAGATTCTCCTATCCCAGAAATCGAGGTTTGCGATCTTCTATGATTCAAATTTAGTTGGCTAGCTAAGCGAGAGGTTATGAAGTTAAGCTGGGAAGCCGAATCTAAAATTGCTCCAGTTCTATTCTTAACGTAGATAATAGCAGTTGGAAGCAACACGTAGTCGATCGGCAAAATATTTGAGGTTTTGGGTGGAGGGCTTAGTAAATGATGATTAGGATGCGATAATGTATGCGAACATGATACTAATGCTGATGAAGTAGATGGCAATGGCTGAGAGCTCGAGGATGGATCGCATGATGGAGATGAAAATGAGGCGGATGTTGCGGATGGGTCATGGTTCATGTGTAATAATGAATGGTGCTTCATACGACAATATTTGCAGTGAGTCGACTTGCATTGCTGCAAACTATGCCCCTTGCGCAAACAGTTGAGGCAAAGGTGCAACTTCTTTGCTTCTCTATATCGAAGATTCGGACTCAAATTTAAAAATAGAGAACTCTTTGGCAAATAATGAACCCGTGCATCGCAAAATAAACATATCAAATGATTTGAGTTAGTCGCAGCAGCATTAAGTGAATTTTGGTTATATTTGTGCAAGTTTTTTCCCACCTGCTGGCCTGGTGTTTGAGTTGCCAAGGCTTGATCCAAGTTTTCCATCATCCTGCATCTCTTTTCCAAAAACGACTCCATAGCATCCCAGGTGGACTGCTCAGTGATTGACAAATCCTCTTCCCATTTTTCCCGCGTCCTCTGATCCAGTTTCCGAGGGACGATGTGAATTAAAAGTCCACCCAAAATTTGTTGCGTAGTGGCCAGGGTTCGAATTGCTCGCAGATGCGAATTCATGCAATCACTGAGCTCCCGAAGACCTTCGACGATCCCTTCTCGACACCCTTTAAACCAAATATTGCCTGAACGTGTGCCTGAAAGTGTAAAACTTTATTATCAAATCGATTAACCAACAAATTCATAGCCTCTTTATAATTAGCATTCGAGGGTTCGAGCGAGCGTATGGTTTCCAGAGCCACGCCGCCCAAATTCGAACGCAAATATTGTAGTTTTTCAATGTCACTTAGCTCATCATCATTTCCGATGACCGTATTGAAAGTCGCAAGAAATTCGGGCCACTCAGAGTAGGATCCATGAAAACGTGCAATTTCCATATTTGGCAACCGGGGCTTTCTAGATCGAAAAGAGAGATCCGCATTATTAGTGATATCAATAGATGTTGAATTTGCAGCGTTTGAAGCCGGCAATTGCGACTTGCGATGAGCAGCCAAGCCTCGATTTAGTTTCGCCTTCACATCCATGAAAACCTCGGCAAATTCAATCCGATGGTCGCTCGAGATCTCTGCAAAATCCAGTCTTTCCAACGATGTCTGCGCAGAATCAAATGCCTGGTTTAGGGAATTGATCCATTCCATTCGCACTAGCAAATCAGCTTCGTCAAACAGATTAATCGCCTCAGGGTTTAAATAAAATTTCATCGAGCTAGTTTGCCGCAAAGTAGATTGGGCTTTGACTCGGTAGTAGTCAACGTCACTTGTGGATTCATTTTGAGCCCGAGCCGAGTTTTCCGTATCAGACATTTTTATTTTGATCATAAAAATAAAAAAAAATAAAAATGAAAATAAAATAAAATGTCCGACCGCGTTAGAGGCACGAAACACCTTAAATTTTTTACCGCGAAAATGTAGAGGTTAACAACCGTCGCCGAGATGCAACGGAACCTTTAACTTGGTTGTTGTTGTTCTTGCCGATAAATTGCCTGCTTAGCAACAGCGGATTTATGTAACTGGCAACGAATGTATGTATGGCTATATGTACATATATATATGTAATATGCGCTTTTAACAACGATTAAATGCGATTCACTTGCTAAGTATTATTTGCACAACAGTTTTGGTGTTTTTTCACAGCGCGACATGCACAAAAAATCAAACGGCCGGCTGTGCACCTTAATATGCACATATGCACATATGTATGTTCGTGTGTTTGTGACCGAATGCACGAAAACGACAGCGAAACAAAGCGTTTGTTTAAACTCTATTAAACAATCGCGAGACCGAGTTGCAGACTCCGATAAAAACTGCTATCACGTCGGGGTCACCAAATGGTTATGGGGAAAACAACGAATATGCCACCCTTATATTAGTTATAAATAAAAACGCACGAATAGGTTCTATTATATGTATATCATTTATTCGGAGCGGCAAACGGACTGAGTGTTAAAGCTTGGCTCCAAGCTCTTAATTTATATGCAGGCCTACAAAGTATTCGCTGAATAGATAAGCGACAGCTTTAGTAGAATGAGAGAGACGGCGACAAAAGATAAGCAAAGAGCGCTGCACGTGCCGTCGTACACCTATGCGCGCATGACTAGGCGCTGGCGCTCTGCTCCGAACAAATAGTTTAAAGTAGTTAGTTTCAACATGGGTTATGCAAAGCAGGTAATTCAAAATTGAAATATCTGAATGGATAATAATATCAGGTAGTGAGTATAATATTGAACATTTTTTTAGTCCTTTTTTTATTTAAAGATAACTTTTCTTCAGAGTTTTTTTTTTCTCAATTTCTTCGTGATTTGCTTTGCGCAACATTTTAAATTAAATACTTAAATACTTGCAAATTTTTCAAGTGACATTTTTAGATGATGACCAGTTTGTTTAGAAATGTTTTTACTTATACCCATATAAATATACATTTTTAGTTTTTTTTTTACTTTCAATAAAAATTTGTGCCACGTCATAACTACAGCTTTTACAGTGTAGTGCAATATAAAGGAATTTACCGGACTACTACTGGGAAAACTGCAAGTACACTACATACCTACATTTATTTATCTTTTAATATATCTTACCTTTGATATATAAAAACACAGTCTTTTTAAAGACTTACTCTTGTATTTTTATACACTTGCAGAGGGTATAATAATTTCAGTCAGATATTGTAACGCAGTGAAGGAGACGTTTCCGACCACATAAAGTATATATATTCTTGATCAGCACCAATAGCCGAGTCCATCTGGCCATGTCCGTCTGTCCGTTTCTATGCGAACTAGTCTCTCAGTTTTAAAGCTATCGCAATGAAACTTTCTTTCTATTGAGGCTCCCATACGAATAATGAAACAAATATAAGAAAATTCATTGTAACTTTGCAGGAAGTAGGCGTTTTGATTTCTGACAACTTAAAAAGGTATTTCTTTTATGTGCAAGGGTATATAAGCTTCGGCTGGCCGAAGCTAGCTTCCTTTCTTGTTTAAATATTATTTCAATATCAACCTAATTTTTCATAGTTTTCACTTTTTCAAAATTCTAAAGGGTGGGCAATGATGGTCAATTGGGGTCAAACGATTCCACAAAAAAAAGTTTTCAAAACATTGAACTTTAAGTTTTTCGAATTTTGAGAAAAACGAAAAATGGCCACAGTTTCCATAGTTTTCACTTTTTAAAAATTCTAAAAGGTGGGCAATGGTGGTCAATTGGGGGTCAAACGATTCCACAAAAAAATATTGGAAAAGTCAACCTTTTGATTTTCAAAAATTTTCGAACTTCGATATTTTTGAAACTGGACGTGCTCAAAATTATTAAGTTTTTTATATTTTTAGTTTGGGCGCCCTTTGTCATGTCCTGCTTTTCGCGCGCGTTCGTTGCCGGCTAGTCAACGTCTTTCCCAGGGAGGGGAACAACCAAAATAATTTCCACGCAGCAGACAAAACAAAAACAAAACGGAATTTCAAACTTGAACAACGCCTAATTTTTCTACAACGGATATTGGAACATCTGGACTAGACTACACGGCTAAATTAGTAGTCCTTGGAGTCCCTCCCAACCATGAGAGCATCCTAGTGTATGTCTCGGACACATCTCCCAACTTTGAGTTTTGGGTCGTGCTACATCGCCTAACTCATCTCATCCCCCAATACAATTGTCTAGTCCGACGAATTTATTTCGCTATTACAATATATTTTCAAACAT
Source organism: Drosophila lutescens (assembly GCA_037075285.1). Taxonomy (NCBI): domain Eukaryota; kingdom Metazoa; phylum Arthropoda; class Insecta; order Diptera; family Drosophilidae; genus Drosophila; species Drosophila lutescens. The sequence continues at coordinate 10,959 of JBAMCF010001242.1, read as the reverse complement.
TTCTCTTAAATTCTAACATTTATACAGCCTACCAACAGTACCGAATGACTTTGACAGAGAACATATATTTGGTTGTCAAAAAAGTCCTGCGGTATTTTTATTATATTAATTTTTTCTTTTTTTACATCGAGCTTTTAAGAGACTCAAAGCTTCAACAGTACCGAATGACTTTGACAGAGAACATATATTGGGTTGTCAAAAAAGTCCTGCGGTAATTTTTATTATATTATTTTTTTCTTTTTTTACATCGAGCTTTTAAGAGACTTTTAAGATGACTTAAGCCAAGCTCTTGACCGATGCTACGGTTACTACTATGCCGGTTTTATCGCAATTTTCTACGACAGGCCTTCCTTCTTTGACCACCTCTGCACCAGAACGAAAACGTTGAAACCATCGTGTCCATAAACTGCACAAATTTTATTGGCGGCTTGAGATGCATTTTTGCCTTTATCGTAGCAGTAATGTAAATAAAACATGTCGTATTTTCTCTTTATTTTGCTCCAAGATTGCGTCGCTATTACTCACGAACGACTTAAAAGAAAAGACAATCAATCAAACACGTGTTAGCGCGTGAAATGAGCTTTCTAAAAAGGTATATTATGACCCCAGATGCGACGAATAAAACAAGAACTACGCGCTTTTTTGACAACCTAATATCAAACCTAATAACAACCTCATATCAAACTACCATATAAAAGGCTGTATATAAAAAACGGTCAGTAGCAAATTCCACCCAGAACGAATTGACATAAAAATCTAAAAAAATCACATTAATTACTAAAATAATTAGGAGCCGCGTGTGAGGTACAAATTAGAACAAAAAACGACCCCAAAGTGCCCCAAAATTCGATTTGTTTTATTTTTTAATTTCTCTCTTTTGCCATTTCCCTGTTATAAATGTTTATATACATACATTGCCTGCACATATGTATGTATGTATGTTCTGCTGGCGCACTTTGCACAAGTCGTACATGTATGTATGTATGTCCTGCTGTCGCACTTTAAGTGTGACCGCGCAAGGGGAAAATTAAAATACCACAGTCATTTAAAATGAGCGGTTAAAAAATCGATTATATCCCAAATCTTTTCTTTTGCGCCCTTTTTTTAGGTAAAAGTTAAATTTAAAATATCGGTAAACTTACAGAAATCCCATTAAGCTGATTTTTACAATCGACATTTTCCTTAAAATTGCTTTTATTTTTATGATGCAAAAAACTAATCAGAAAACTATTTATTAGTTTTTAAACGTTGAGATATTGACAAATTGTTGATTTGTAAAAAACATTATTTCGCTCTGTTGCACACACACATAGGCGAAATATATAAAAGCCACAAAATGAGTATTTTATAAACACAATCCCCAGATATGAGCGTGTGTGTGCATTGCAGCTGACTAAGGAAGTTAGATCCGCTTAAATTCAAATTAATGATAATACTGATATCCTTTTGCTTAAAGAATATTGCACGTACATTTCCACAACAGATCGAAGACATTTTCTTCTTCAAAAAAAACTAAATATTCAAATCAATTGATTCTCTTACCCTTCCTTACACGTGCCTCATATTGTTTAAACAAATGGAAATGTTAAAGCAATTAGATTCACGGCGTCCCCTTCCACCTGCCTTCCTTATCAAACTTCAAACTACTATATAATAAAAGGCTGTATATTAAAAACGGTCAGTAGCAAATTCCACCCAGAACGGATTGACATAAAAATCTAAAAAAATCACGTTAATTACTAAAATAATTAGGAGCCGCGTGTGAGGCACAAATTAGAACAAAAAACGACCCCAAAGTGCCCCAAAATTTGATTTGTTTTCTTTTTTTAATTTCTTTCTTTTGCCATTTCTCTGTTATAAATGTTGTTAAAATGGTTTAAAAATGTGATGTTCATAATCTTATGGCATACCCGCCAATAACTGCATTTAAATTTTTTGGAGATTCAGCATCCTTCACCAAGTCCCCAATATTTTTAAATTTTGTTGTGCCAGTCTGACGTCATTGCCTGCACATATGTATGTATGTATGTTCTGCTGGCGCACTTTGCATAAGTCGTACATGTATATGTAGGAATGGTATCGTCAGGTTCGTCGGCCATTCTGACATAGGGTTTTTCTCTGTGTAAGCGCAGCGAGTCGCAATGATTTCACTCAACACACACCACGTTCGTCTGTTCACTCTAAAGGGTTTACTCGAACTGCCTCGCTCTCCTTTGCTCATGTTCTATTACTTATCATTGCGCCACGCTCAGCTCTCCTTCCCCACCGCGCTCTCACACAAAAGCACTCTCTTTGCAGATCTCTTTTGATCCTCATTCATCCTTACCTAGTTCGCCTAACTTATACACTGAGAGACCCACAAACAACAATCCAAACTGATATTTTAATGTAATCTCCGACACGGCCTTCCTGACTATTACACGACCTCTTGTTAGTCAATATAACTTTGATATGACATTCATTGCTCAAAATCTTTCAGTTCTCTCTTGACTTCTATATTTATACCATTTAACTCAAAATTTCAAAACAAATTTGTTTACATTTCTATAATTTTCAGACGTTAGTTTGACGGGATAATCATTCACAGTTTTCGTTTCCTAGAGTAAAAGCTCTCTTCCGCTCAAACACCTCAACTTACATATCGCTAAACATTTCATCAGACGTTAACTTGGCAGGATAATCCGTTTACATACTATCATAGAGTACAAGCTCTCTTCCGCCTAAGGTCAATCGTCTGGATATTAATTCACCGGTTATGAAAGGTTAGTTTAGCAGGCTTTTCACATACGAATTGGAGTACAACGCTCTCTTCTGCATAAACTCAACCGCTTGGATACCACTTCGCTCATACCACAGTGTCGGACTCTTGCCGCACATTTGCCACGCTACGCACTAGCGTGCCACTTAACCTACGACACACGATTGTAATCGTACAAACTTAGTCCCTGTGTATGGCTCCACCTGCACCTTTCTTAGGTCACAGATCTCTTGCTTCTACGTACGACTGTTTCAGCGTCGTCAAGCTCTTCCATCATTTCACACGTCTCTCGCTCATCAGGAAGACTACGTACACTATCATGTGGTTACTTATACATTCGCTTCGTAGTTAATGACCTTAACATATAACGATCACCATCAAGCAGCTCAACAATAACAAATGGTCCTTTGAATATAGGGTCTAATTTTGTTTTGTGTCGTTCTTCGCTTTTCAGTAACACATGATCACCTATCTTATACTTAACGACTTTGGCATGCTTTTTGTCAACTCTTGCCTTATCATACATCGCGTTCTAATCAATATTCTCTTTTCTCTAGCTCTCTTCAGATCGACTCGCATTTCTTCATTGATGGTCAACATTCCCATGGGCCTCGCCTCTTTTCCTATTAACAATTCTAAAGGGCTATGTTGTGTTACCCGATTAGTGGTGCAGTTTATGGCCAATTGTATTTCGCCCAATGCCTCCTGCCATGAACGCTCGCTAGTCTCCACCGCCGTTAACATCGCTTTTAGCACACTTATGACACGCTCTACCTGTCCATTCGCTCTGCTAGCACCTGTTCCTATCACATTTAAGTCAATGCTATTCGTGGAACAGAACTTGCGAAACTCATTGCTCGTAAAGCATCTTCCCTGATCCGCTATAATCCTGCTAGGGACGCCAAATATCGATATGGCGGACTTCACCGACTGTATGCAATTTACAGAGTCTAAATTCCAAGTATGATACAGATGGACAAACTTTGTGAAGGCGTCAATTTGTACAATAATGTACTCCTTCTCGTCCTTCTTGCCACACAATTTGCCACTGATATCGATATGAATAGTATGCCACGGTATCTCAACTTTGGGTATGGGGTTTAATTCTGCTTGTTTTTTGCCTGACGCTGATTTCGAGGTTTCGCTTGTGTAAAAGCACGGCACTATTTGTTTTGCAAAAAATGGTTTTGCGACTTGAATCTAAAGTAAAGAAGTAAGAGCATTCATTTGGTTTAACTAATTCCATATAATCAAAAACTATTATTACAGGGAAACGAAAATACAGCCATGGGTTAAGCTTCTAATAGCTCTTAGATTCTACGCAAGCGGCAGTTTTCTTATAACTGTAGGCGATTTTTGTGGTGTTAGCGTGGCTACAGCCAGTCGAGTTGTAAGGGAAGTTTCTTTTGCTATAGCGTCTTTATCAAAACAATTTATTAAGTTCCCGCGTATTGAAGATCTTTTAGAAAATGTTGTTAGTATGACTGTTTTATGGTATTTTTCGATAGTTTTTTCGATTAATTTTTGACAATTAGTTAACTCTTCTGATGTGGGGTTGCCACCTAGTCTCAAATTAGTGCTCCTTTTATTTGGAGTTTTAAATGACGGACGAGAAAACGAAAACCGATTTGCCACCGGGATAAATTTATCCTTCCATTAGCTAAATTTTACTTTGCAGGACGGACGAGAAAACAGCCCTAAGTACATTATGGTCTCGTGAATGTGGTTAATAGCAGACCATCTAAATGCCCTGGGAACAATTGGCAGACATCGTGTCTTGCCATTCCTTTGAACGATACGATGCAACAAACTCTTCCTGATCTCATACGTGTTCGCCAGGTCTTTCTGCATTTCGTCACTATTTAAATCGGTTATGATTTTCGATATATTCTCATCGCGCTGCTGTTCGGATACTAGCCAGTTGGGAGTTATAGCTGCCAAGTAAACTCGTACATCCTCAACTTTGCTCGTATTTGTCTGCGCTACTACAGTGACAGGATTTCTTGATAAGCAATCAACATGAGCCATTTGGCACCCCTTACGATATTCTACCTGGAATTCGAAAGGCTCCATGAATGACCACCATCGATGAACACGCGGAGTTAATACCGCTTTCTCTCGACTCGCCTTGATAGAATTACAATCCGTGTATACGGTAAACTTTCTCCCACTCAAATAATGGCGGAAGTGTTTAATGGCATTGAACACAGCTAATGTTTCGAGCTCATACGAGTGGTATTTGGATTCTGCTAACGTAGTGCATTTGCTGTAATATTCAACTACCCTACGTTTGCCTTCTACCTTATGTATCAGCATAGCGCCATAACCATTGGCGCTTGCTTTCGTATGTAGCTCGATTGAAAATTTGGGATCAAAAATAATTAGAACAGGGTCACTTGTTAGTACTTTGATGATTTTTTGACGAACTTCCTCATGCTGTTCCTTCCACTCGAATTCATTTGTTTTTGAAGTTAGTTGGTATAGCGGCTTCATTTCTGCCTGATATAGGACGCTAGGCCTATAAACTGTCTAATATGTGTGACTGAAGCTGGCTTAGGAAGTTGAGACAGTGTTAGGATTTTTCGGGGATTGGGCATTATTTCACCCTCCTTTATGACAAAACCCAAGTATTCTTTCTCTGTAAGTAGGAATTGGGATTTTCTTACATTGAATGAAAACCCTGACTTTGACAGCACGCTTAACACCACTTCCAATCTCTCGTATGCTTCCTCTTTAGAATTTGCAAGGATCAGCACATCCTCTATATAGGCCACTGCGTAGGAATTGACCAAATCCCCCAAGGCTTGGACTATGGCACGTTGAAAAACTGATGAGGCGTTGTTCAACCCGAACGGCATTGCTAAAAATTCATATTGACCTTCCGTGGTTACAAACGCAGTTCTTTTAACGGAATCGGGGTGTATAGGCACTTGATAAAAACCACTGGCCATGTGGATAGAATTTGCAAATTGCTTTTGACAATATTGTCGCCTATGCCTCTTAAAACTACCAGATTATGGCGCCTTTTGCCGGCTAGCTTCTCGCTGATTGTTTCCTTTACCAAGAAACATTCGGAACCCGAATCAAAGAAAAATGGAAACCGCTCACCGAATTGTATTGCAGTCCCGTTTGGCTGAAAAACCGCACACATGTCCACTCTTCTCTCGTTGCTTCTATTCGTTGTTGCGGCTCCCTTTGTACACACTGATGCGATGTGTCCAGCGTTGCCACATTTGCTTTTGCTATGCACTGGTTTCGTCTCGTTCCTTTCTTATTTTCTTTTTCGGCACTCTATTGCCTTGTGTCCAAGTTTTCCGAAACTATGGCATCTTATCGGCGTCTGCGTTTTTAATCTCTTCTTTTCGGGCCCTTGTTCAATTCCAGAGAATTCCGTTTTTCTGACGAACGTGTGAGCCTTGAGTTGTTGTTGTAGCTCCGCACGTGTCTTTATGTTCGTTGTAAACACTAAACGCTGCAGTCTGGAATCAATTTGCGCTGTATGTGCCAGGACCAATGAAACAGCGATTTCTTCGTGTGTCATTACTCTCCACTTGGTTAATAGACATGTAACCAACCGGCTGGAATACACAGAAAGGCATTCATGGGAATTTGGGCGGTCCTTTAGCATGTTTAGCAACACTGCAGCCGGCGTCTCGTTGCCTTCGTAGCGTTCCATGAATAATTCCTTGAATTGCGCCCAGCTCATTCCAGGAAAACAGATTTGAGATAGCCACTGCGATGCGCTTCCGAGAAGCGATTTGCTGAGCGTCATTACCAAGGATGCACCTTCTTGCGGATGTTCACAAAATATCATGTTAGCAGTTTTGCACCACGCTGCTGCGTCGGCTCTAGCACTTTCCGGATCGAACGTTGGGAGCACTGCGGAAACTGTACGCGTGCCAGGCGCTTGTGTCGACTGTGCCGCTTTCAAGAGTTCTGCAATAACTTTATTTTGTGTTTCTAGAAGCGCGCGCCAGTTATTCTCCGAATTGTCTTGCAGGGGTGGTGATCCCACTTCTTATGTAGGAATGGTATCGTCAGGTTCGTCGGCCATTTGACATAGGGTTTTTCTCTGTGTAAGCGCAGCGAGTCGCAATGATTTCACTCAACACACACCACGTTCGTCTGTTCACTCTAAAGGGTTTACTCGAACTGCCTCGCTCTCCTTTGCTCATGTTCTATTACTTATCATTGCGCCACGCTCAGCAGGGATTTCGCTCTCCTTCCCCACCGCGCTCTCACACAAAAGCACTCTCTTTGCAGATCTCTTTTGATCCTCATTCATCCTTACCTACTTCGCATAACTTAGACACTGAGAGACCCACAAATGTAATGTAATCTCCGACATATGTATGTATGTCCTGCTGTCGCACTTTCAGTGTGACCGCGCAAAGGGAAAATTAAAATACCACAGTCATTTAAAATGCGCGGTTAAAAAATCGACTATATCCCAAATCTTTTCTTTTGCGTCTTTTTTTTAGGTAAACGTTAAATTTAAAATATCGGTAGACTTACAGAAATCCCATTCAGCTGATTTTTTCAGTCGAAATTTTCCTTAAAATTGCTTTTATTTTTATAATGCAAAAAACTAATCAGCAAACTATTTATTAGATTTTAAACGTTGAGATATTGACAAATTGTTGATTTATAAAAAAACATTATTTCGCTCTGTTGCACACACACATAGGCGAAATATATATAAGCCACAAAATGAGTTTTTTATAAACACAATCCCGAGATATCCACCGGGAAAGTGAGAAGGTGGTTCTTTGTGTGTTGGAAATCCTCTTCCTTTTAGCAAAAAATGTTGGAAATCCTGTATCTTTTAGCAGGCGACGGTGTAGGGAATTTGAAATTCCTTTTGAAAACCACATAGAAACCTCATTTCCCCCTTACTTTTTGTGTCACCCCCGTGTATTTCGAAACCAGAGACGGAAGAAATGTAAGGGGTGAATGAGGTTTAGTCCCTTCCGCTTGTATGGAGAAACCTGATGAAAATATGTTATTTTCCAGAGGAATGTTCCCGCTGGGTATGAGCGTGTGTGTGCATTGCAGCTGACTATGGAAGTTAGACCCGCTTAAATTCAAATTAATGATAATACTGATATCCTTTTGCTTAAAGAATATTGCATTTACATTTCCACAACAGATCGATTCCCCGACTATCAGATACCCGTTACTCAGGTAAAGGGAGTGCGAGGGAGATGGATATAGAAACTTTGATCACGCATAACTTTTTAAAGAATGGTCCGATTTGAAAAATTTCTTCTACATTTCGATAGGTATTGATAAGCACAATAAAACTGCATTTTTACTTTTCCGAAATATTTAAATTTTTAAAATCGTATATAAGCGATTGTGGGCGTTAGAGGGGGCGTGGCACCCTTTTGAAACAAACTTGCGCTGCGTAGGAACTCCAAGAATCTTCATGCCAAATACCAATCCTCTAGCTTTTATAGTTTCCGAGATCTCAGCGTTCATACAGACAGACGGACAGACAGACGGACAGACAGACGGACAGACAGACGGACAGACAGACGGACAGACAGACGGACAGACAGACGGACAGACAGACGGACAGACAGACGGACAGACAGACGGACAGACAGACGGACAGACAGACGGACAGACAGACGGACAGACAGACAGACAGACGGACAGACAGACGGACAGACAGACATGGCTATATCGACTCGGCTAGTGACCCTGATCAAGAATATATATACTTCATAGGGTCCGAAATGCTTCCTTCTAGCTGTTACGAATACAATACACGAATACAATATACCCTTTTACTCTACGAGTAACGGGTATAAAAACTAAATATTCAAATCAATTGATTCTCTTACCCTTCCTTACACGTGCCTCATATTGTTTAAACAAATGGAAATGTTTAAACAATTTGATTCACGGCATTCCCTTCCACCTGCCTTCCTAACTGCCTAACTACCATATAAAAGGCTGTATATAAAGCAGCGGTCGGCAGCGCCCTATTAAGTGAGCATAGGGTTTTGTTCTGCCCAGACGCTGCTCGCTCACGTATACTGTAGAACAGCACACACACTCTGATGATCTGCCCAGTGCAATTTACTCATACAAATATTAAACAAAACGTTATTGTATGTGAGTGCCGACCGCTGATATAAAGTATCAAATTCCACCCAGAACGGAAAATCTAAAAAGATCACATTAATTACTAAAATAATTAGGAGCCGCCTGTGAGGTACAAATTTGAACAAAAAACGACCCCAAAGTGCCCCAAAATTCGATTTGTTTTTTTTTTCATTTCCTTCTTTTGCCATTTCTCTGTTATAAATGTTGTTAAAATGGTTTAAAAATGTGATGTTCATAATCTTATGGCATACCCGCCAATAACTGCATTTAAATTTTTTGGAGATTCAGCATCCTTCACCAAGTCCCCAATATTTTCAAATTTTGGTGCGTCAGTCTGACGTCATTGCCTGCAAATATGTATGTATGTATGTTCTGCTGGCGCACTTTGCATTAGTCGTACATGTATGTATGTATGTGTGTCCTGCTGTCGCAATTTAAGTGTGACCGCGCAAGGGGGAAATTAAAATACCACAGTCATTTAAAATGCGCGGTTAAAAAATCGATTATATCCCAAATCTTTTCTTTTGCGTCTTTTTTTTTAGGTAAATGTTAAATTTAAAATATCGGTAGACTTACAGAAATCCCATTAAGCTGATTTTTACAGTCGAAATTTTCCCTAAAATTGCTTTTATTTTTATGATGTAAAAAATTATCAGCAAACTATTTATTAGTTTTTATACCCGTTACTCGTTGAGTAAAAGGGTATATTGAATTCGTGCAAAAGTATGTAACAGGGAGAAGGAAGCGTTTCCGAGCCTATAAAGTATATTTATTCTTGATCAGGATCACTAGCCGAGTCGATCTAGCCATGTCCGTCTGTCCGTCTGTCTGTCCGTATGAACGCGGAGATCTCGGAAACTACAAAAGCTAGAAGGTTGAGATTTCACACACATATTCTTAGGCTTCCTACGCAGCGCAAGTTTATTTTAGCCGAGCGCCATGCCCCCTCTAACGCCCATAATCGCCCTTTTACGATTTTAAAATGTGTCTGGCGCCCACACCTTTAAAGATTTCCGAGAAGTATAAATGCAATTTTGTTGTGTATATTTATACCTAGCGAAATGTAGAAGACATGTTTCAAATCGGACCATTCATTAAAAAGTTATTCGCAATCAAAAAAATGTTATACATCCATCTCCCTCGCACTCCCTTTAGCTGAGTGAGGGGTATTAGATAGTCGGGACACAAACCCGACTATAGCGTTCACTCTTGTTAAACGTTGAGACATTGACAAATTGTTGATTTGTTAAAACATTATTTCGCTCCAATATATATAAGCCACAAAATGAGTTTTTTATAAACACAATCCCTAGATATGTGCATGTGTGTGCATTGTAGCTGACTAAGGAAGTTAGATTCGCTTAAATTCAAATTAATGATAATACTAATATCCTTTTGCTTAAAGAATAATGCATTTACATTTCCACAACAGATCAAAGACATTTTCTTACAGATTTTTGTGTTTTAAAATTCAAACACATTGAAGATATTGGGTTGGCAAGAAAGTCATGTCGTTTTTTTTCAATATTTTCAAAGATGATTTATTTATATCAGGACTTATAATTAATCAATTATGTATTGGCCATTTTGTTCGACCACTAATGACCATCTCTCGGGCAGCTGCATAATTCCGCGCTCGAATAACTTTTGGTCTTTTCCAGCAAAGAATCGAGACAAGTGGTTTTCGACAGCCTCATTTGAATCAAAGTTTTTACCATTCAAAGAGTTTTGAAGAGAGCGAAACAAATAGTAATCTGAAGGTGCTAAGTCCGGACTATAAGGTGGATGTGGTAGCACTTCCCAATTCAACTCCGTTAATTTTTGCCGAGTGACCAAAGATGTGTGGGGCCTAGCGTTGTCATGGTGAAAGACTATACCCTTGCGATTAGCTAGTGCCGGTTCCTTTTCTTTAATTTTTTCCGCCAAATTGAATAGCTGGCGACAGTACACATCTGAATTGATGGTTTCATTCCGTCCCAGCAGCTCAAAGTGCACTACACCCTTCCAATTTCACCAAACAGACAGCATAACTTTCCTCTTGTTTACGCCGCTTGCCCCGCTCTTAAATCCCCCGCTCTTCCAATGAC
>JBAMCF010001241.1:0-49394 GCA_037075285.1 Drosophila lutescens | reverse complement strand
AATTCTGCAACTCCATGTGAAAAATCAATGCCTTAATAAATAATAAATAAAAGAGTTACCACGGACTCAGAATTTTAGAATCAGAATTTGGTTGACAATTTAGGTATTGCAGATAAATTTTTTCCCAACAAGAGTTATACAACGCATCGCTCTTATTTACGCTATATCCCAAATAATTTATATCAAGTTATTATTGCTACTAGCTTTGAATTTAGTGAACGGAACCACAAGTTCGCCGTCTTAAAGAAATATGACCCCGCATTCCTCGTTGTCTTTTTGTCTTTGTTGTTCTTTTGTTTAATTGCTTACGTTCGCATATCGTTAGGGTATTTAAGCCCATGAGTGCACAATTTCGTCAGTATAGAAACGCTGACCAGTACCCGAGCGACTCAGATTCCGATAGCAAAGAATCCCTTCGGGCTTCAACTCCGATAAACGCGGGAATAGACCCCCCAGCAGGTAGTGGGATGGATCCCGAGCAACTTAGGCAGGTTGTGCAGGCGGCCATTGATAATGCGTTGGCAGAGCAGGCCGCCTTAAATCGACAAAGGGAGGAACAACTAAGGTTAACTATCAATACACTGGCCAGCGAGGTGGCAGAGTTACGCGTGGCACCCGCCGCAGCCCAAGCACCGGCGCCGGCCCCAGAAATTAGGGTATACGCGGCCATACAAATCAGGGATGACGTTCAGTGTAGCGAGCCCCTCGACGCAGTCAAATGCCTACCCGAATTCGCGGGGGCACAAGAAGCGTATGTTTCTTGGAGACAGGCGGCCACGGCCGCATATCACATATTCAGACGATATGATGGTAGTTCACGCCACTATCAGGCGGTAATTATTATTAGAAGCAAAATTAGGGGACCTGCCGACGCAGTACTATCCTCATTTGGAACTGTGTTAAATTTTGACACGATCGTAAGTCGTCTTGATTTTACTTACAGCGACAAAAGACCGATGCACGTCATCGAACAAGAGCTAGGCACCCTCAGGCAGGGTAGCCTAACCCTATTACAATACTACGATGAGGTTGAGAAAAAGCTGACCTTATTGACCAACAAGGTTAACATGTCCTACGAACAAAGTATGGCGAAAATTCTATGTGAAAAATTCCGTGACGACGCGCTAAGGGTATTTATTTCGGGCCTAAAACGCAGTCTCACTGACGTGCTTTTCTCGGCAAAGCCGAAGGATATGCCATCGGCACTAGCCCTGGCACAAGAGGTGGAATCAAACCACGAGAGGTATCAGTTCGCGACTACGTTCGCAAGAAGCCAAGAGGAGCGAAAGTCAAGTCCAAAGACTCAAAGTCGTCAACAGGACAAGACACCCGCACAGGCGGAGCCACAAAATAGTGCCGGTAAAAACCCGCACTATAGCAAAACGTTTAAAGCACAGGTTCATAATGAGCCGCGCAACAACAAGTTTCAAAATACGCAGGAGCCCATGGATGTAGATCCATCCGCCTCCAAGGTAATCCACCCTGTTCAAGTCCCCACTTATCAGAACAGAAGACCCGCAACTTCCGATCGCACGGGTAACCCAAAGAAACAACAGAGGGTTAATCACGTCGTTCAGAACGACGAACAAGGCGTAAAATCGTATGCCGATGCTGCCTCTGTCGCAGCTGCGGGAATAAACGATGACTCAATTTACGAGTACGACTCAGACACAATAAATTTTTTAGGGAAAATCCCTGCTACCCGTCATCGGACGCAGAGTAGCGGGGGTGAACATGAAGTTCCTCATTGACACGGGCGCGTCCAAAAATTTCATTCGACCGCATAAAGGGTTGAAAGGCGTTCGCCCGGTAGAATCTAAATTCTCAGTTCATTCCATTCACGGCAAGACCAAAATCACAGAGAAATGCTGTGTGGCACTGTTTAACACGAATGCCACATTTTTTATTTTACGGGATTTAGAAACATTTGACGGGATAATAGGCCTCGACCTGTTAAAACAGGCAGGGGTATCACTATGCTTGGCTTCAGGTCAACTTAAATGGGGCACAGAGGTGGAACAGATTTCATTCCACACCTGCCCAGACGTCAACTTTACTAAGGTGGACTGCTCAGAGGCACCTCCTTTAGTAAAGGGAGCGTTCCAGAAAATGCTAAAGGACAGAAAAAAGTCTTTCGCTGACCCTAATGAAGCCCTGCCATATAATACGTCGGTAATAGCTACCATCAGGACTCTCGATGAAGAGCCCATTTACACCAAATTGTACCCTTATCCCATGGGGGCGGCGGATTTCGTCAACAAAGAGATTGGCGATCTGCTTAAAAACGGCATAATCCAAAAATCGGTCTCCCCCTATAATAACCCAATATGGGTTGTGGATAAAAAGGGAATCGATGAGGATGGGAACAAAAAAATGCGGTTAGTGTTGGACTTTCGCAAACTGAACGAAAGAACAATACCTGATCGTTATCCCATGCCGAACATTTCAATGATATTAGGAAACTTGGGCAAAGCCAAGTATTTCTCAACGCTGGACATAAAGTCCGGCTACCACCAAATTACTCTTGCGGAAAAAGATCGTGAGAAAACTTCCTTCTCGGTGAATGGGGGAAGTACGAATTCCGCAGACTACCGTTTGGCCTCAAAAATGCAGGCAGCATTTTTCAGAGGACCATCGACGACATCCTACGGGAACATATCGGCAAGTTCTGCTATGTTTACGTTGACGACGTAATCATTTTTTCGGAGGATGAGAACGCTCACATTAGGCATGTGGATTGGGTTCTTAAGAGCCTGTACGATGCGAACATGAGAGTATCGGGAGAAAAGTCCAGCTTTTTTAAAAAAAGTGTGAGCTTCCTTGGGTTTATAGTCACCTGTAACGGTGCTACAACAGACCCAGAAAAGGTAAAGGCCATAAAAGAATTTCCAGAACCCAAAAATATTTTTGAGGTACGATCATTTCTAGGCTTAGCCAGTTATTATCGATGTTTCATTAAGGACTTCGCAGCAATAGCGAGGCCTATATCGGACATCTTGAAGGGGGAAAACGGAACAGTTAGTAGACACAGGTCACGAAACATTCCAGTTCAGTTCTGTGAGAAGCAACAACAAGCATTCCAGAAACTTCGAAACATCTTGGCATCCGACAACGTGATGCTAAGGTACCCCGATTACAAAAAGGCATTTGATCTAACGACAGATGCCTCGGCCTATGGCATTGGGGCAGTATTGTCCCAAGAGGGACGCCCAATAACAATGATCTCAAGGACATTGAAAGATAGGGAGGTTAACTACGCCACAAACGAGAGGGAACTCTTAGCCATAATTTGGGCACTGGCCAAGCTGCGTCACTACTTATATGCAGTCAAAGATATAAACATCTTTACTGATCATCAACCATTGACCTTCGCGGTGGCAGAATCTAATCCAAATGCGAAAATCAAACGGTGGAAAGCTCGCATCGACGAGTCCGGCGCCAAAATTTTTTACAAGCCCGGCAGGGAAAACCTCGTTGCGGATGCCCTCTCAAGACAGCAACTTAACGTTCTGGGAGAGGAAGAAGCCTTTTCAAGTGCGGCCACGATTCACAGTGAGCTGTCACTGACCCACACAATTGAGGCAACGGATAAGCCCTTAAATTGCTTCCAAAACCAGATAACTCTGGAGGAAGCTCGCTTTCCGCAAAAACGCAGCTTTGTCCTCTTTGGAAACAAGAGACGGCATGCGATCAGCTTCTCCTGCAAAGAGTCATTACTCAATGAGCTCGCAGATTTAATTGTTCCTAAGGGCGTAAACGCCATCCATTGCGATTTGCACACACTCGCAATGATACAGGACCAACTGGTACGCCAATTTCCAGCCACAAAATTTTGGTATTGTAAAAATCGTGTAACGGACATTTTCGCAGTCCCGGAGAGACGGGAAATTCTGTCCACTGAACACAACAGGGCTCACAGGTCGGCCCAAGAGAATGTGAAGCAGGTACTCTCCGAGTACTACTTCCCGAAAATGGCCAAGCTAGCTAGCGAAATCATCGCTAACTGCAAAACATGTGCTAAAGCTAAATATGACAGGCATCCCAAAAAGCAGGAGCTTGGGGAAACACCAATCCCATCTCAGGTGGGAGAAATGCTACACATAGACATTTTCTCCACAGATAAAAAATATTTTCTGACATGCATTGACAAATTTTCAAAGTTTGCAATGGTCCAGCCAATTCCCTCTAGAACCATAGAGGATCTTAAACCGGCTCTGTTACAACTACTTAACGTCTTCCCCAAAGCTAGAGTCATCTATTGCGACAATGAGCCATCATTGAACTCGCACACCATTTTGGCCATGCTGGAAAATCACTTCGGCGTAAGCATTTCGAATGCACCGCCTCTCCACAGCGTCTCGAACGGACAAGTGGAACGCTTCCACAGCACTCTGGTAGAGCTGGCCAGATGTCTTAAAATCGACAAAGGCATCAGCGACACCGTTGAATTAATTTTGCTGGCCACTGCTAAATACAACAAGTCTATCCATTCGGTCATCGACAAGAGGCCAGCCGACGTAGTTGTAACACAATCAAGTGATCCACAGTACGAAATACAGGATAAGATAAAACAGGCCCAGGACAAGCTGAGAACAAGGGAAAATGCTTCTAGGCAAAATAGGGTGTTCAAGGTTGGCGACAAAGTCCTGGTAAAATCCAACAAAAGACTAGGCAACAAGCTTTCACCATTATGCGAGGAGAAAACTGTGGAAGCGGACATGGGGACCACGGTCCTCATTAAGGGGAGGGTGGTCCACAAAGACAACCTGAAATAAATTAACCAACCAGAAAAAACAATGTCTTTTATTTCTGTTTCTGCCACTTGGCACACATTTTTAATCCTTTTCGTAGCCAATTGGCCCAACTTTTAATAGTTATAGGCATAGATGGTAAAACATATTTTTTAAGTTTAAGCTAATTTCCTTTGGTGGTGGGCAACCTTGTCATAAACAAAAATATAGCTTCGAATTCATTTCACAGGTTCAAAATCGTCCTCTTCATCTTGTCTCTAACTACGGCGTCGACCCACATAACTGACTATTCCCAGGCGAAATATATTCCCATTATTGATGGCCGCATCCTGGTTTGGGAAGAGTACGCGTTCGTAAGGCACTCAGCAAATCTGTCTGAATATAGGCGCGTAGTTGAGGAAACGGACAACATGAGCGAAATGTTTCCCCTATCGCACATGAAAAAGCTTTTGAGCGTGGATACCGCTCATCTCCGAGACCTACTTGACTCATTGGGCGTACACCATAGGGTGGCTAGAAGTTTGGATTTTCTAGGGTCAGCATTAAAAATCGTGGCAGGAACACCGGACGCAGAAGATTTAGAAAAGATCAAATTTACTGAATTGCAGCTTATTAACTCAAACAATAGACAAGTGGAAATTAACAATAGAGTACAAGATCAAATTAATAAGCTTACCGCAACAGTCAACCAAATCCTGAAATCAGCTAAAAATTCACAAATTGACACTGGTCATTTATACGAGACATTGCTTGCTCGGAACAGGATGATCATGATGGAATTGCAGAACTTAGTACTTGCGATTACACTTGCAAAAATCAATATGGTTAGTCCAAATATATTAGACCACGCAGACTTAGAGAATGTTTGGCTTGAGGAGCCGACACTCCCATAAGGGACATTTTGTCTGTTGCGTCCGTAAAAGTTCTACAATCCGATAACATTTTACACTTCATCATTAAATTTCCTAAGGTCAAACTAGCATGTAAGAAAATCACAATTTTCCCCGTAGCACACCATAATGTGATGTTACGATTAGTTGGTAATACAATAGCCGAGTGCAACGGAGAAGTCCACTCGATTAAGAACTGCTCGGTGGCACCAGGAGTAACCTTTTGTCGACTAACGGCGGAGAGCTCGTGCGCAAGAGAGCTACATGCAGGTGGAATAGCGCACTGCGAGACCCAGCCAAGTGATTTACATCCAATCACCTACGTCGACGAGGGAATCATCATCATCAATGACCGGTCAGCCCAAGTGCAGGTGGACAACGGAACCAGCGTCTGGGTACATGGAACGCACCTTGTCACTTTCGATGAACGCACCACCGTTAACGAAACCCTGTTCGTAAATCTCGACACTGTCCGGAAGAGGACTGCGGGGGTAGCCTATTCGCCCTCTCTGAATATCACCATCAGTCGAAGCACTCTGAGCCTTCCCTACCTTCATCGTTTAAATGAACGTAATTTGGAATATATTCAGAAGTTCGGAGAAGAAATCAATACCAATCGAACACACATGGTAACGCTAATCGCAGGAGCAATATTTTGCGGATTGATTTGTGTCGGTCTCACCTATCAGCGACTCACCAGGGCCAGAAGATCAGCGACCCAACTAAGGGAGGTGATTGCCGAAATAGGGTCGGCCGAGGGCGGCCTCAATCTTGAGGGGGGAGTAGTTAACTAAAGTCAACCGGACAGAGTCGATGACCGGCTGTCCGAATACCATGCACCGGCCAAATCGCTGACACAGCATTTGACCGGATGCTCATGCATAGCCGGCAAACACAGCACTTTTGCGTGGCCGCTATGAGTTAGCTTCTGTTAGCTTTAAGTCCAGAATTCATATTCAGTTCTGTTTTATATCTCGAATAAAGAGCACACTGCTCATGAGCATTACTCCGGCAACCGCCGTCAAACATATTTATTTTCGTCCACTGAGCTTAAGGCCAGGGGCATAGGGGAATAGTTTTCCCCTCATCATAATCTTCAGTTGACTCATTGGTGGCCATAGATGCCCAGCAGCCAACCCACAACCATTTGGAAGAGAGTTACGCAGCAGCTGCCCCACATCTAGCACACCAGCGATTATAGTTGCCAGCAGCCAACTCCCAACCACTTGAACGACAGCCACACAGTGGTTACTCTTCATCCAGCACATCAGCGTCCATAGTTGTCTAGCGGACAACTATAACTACACAGCGGCTACCCAGCCTACAACAAGCACCCTGCCGGTGCCCCTCACCTACGACAAGCACCCTGCCGGTGCCTTTACCTACAACAAGCACCCCGCCGGTGCTCCTCACCTACGACAAGGACCCTGTCGGTGCCCCTCGCCTCCGGCAAGTACCCTGCCGGTACCCCTCACCTTTAGCAAGCACCCTACCGGTGCCCCCCCATACCACCACTGGCCCGTACAGGAACGGTACCGCAGCCGGGCCAGCAACTAAAAAGTATAATTTATGTATATTCTTGATCAGGGTCTTTAGCCGAGTCGATATAGCCATGTCCGTCTGTCCGTCTCTCCGTCTGTCCGTCTGTCTGTCAGTATGAACGCTGAGATCTCGGAAACTATAAAAGCTAGAAGGTTGTGATTTCACACACATATTCTTGGGCTTCCTAAGCAGCGCAAGTTTGTTTCATCGAGGTGCCACGCCCCCCCCTAACGCCCACAATCGCAAACGATTTTCAAATGTGTCTGGAGGCCACATCTTTTAAGATTTTAAAAATATTGTAACGAAAGCCGCCGAAAACCTTGGGCTTTCGATAGTCGGCCAGGTGGCAACGCTTCAACCAGCGCCAAAATGAGACTTTTGACAGCCCGGCTGCCTGGTCTCTTTATTTTCTCTGTTCCCTTATTCCTTGATTCCCTTTTGGTTTCCCTTCTTCTAAAAACCGGGATCCGAACAGCACATGGCGCCTCGTGCGCATTTTTAAGCACAAGACCCAATAAAACTGCGAAATAACTAAAACTACGCGTGTGTTCTGGTCGGGCTTAGGCGAGGGAGTGGGCATTGACGGGATCGTTACCGCGCACCGATCTAAAAGAAGTTCCGCTCGGCTTTCCGTAACGAGATTCCGCCCTTTCACGGCGGCAAAATCGTTACATTGGTGCCAGGTGTGGGGTTGCTAGGGTTTGCGAGAACCCTGACCTACGTCAAAATGCCTAAGAATTCCGCCCGCCACCGCCGTCAAGCATCGCCAGCAGGCGGTAGTTTGGAAGATCCGCAGAATGGAGCTGCCACGTTGGATGCAGTGGGCCACGCCATCAACCGCTCGTTCCGCCTGATTGAACAAAAAGTGGAGGCGTTGGATCAGTCGCTCAACCTCAAGTTCGAACAGAAGTTCGAACAAATGTGGGCGACGTTCGAGAGGTCCATGCTGGGTAACAGCGATGGCGTGACCAAAGCAGGGGGTGAGCGACACTCCGCCAGCACCCCATGCTTAGCTGAAATGGCCAATGCCGGGTCAGGACAGCCGCAACAGGTGTTTCCACAGAGAATGGACGGCATTCCAGGGACCGCGTCGATGGCTGCCCATCGTCCAGTCGGAGACCTAACCTCACAATGGGGAATTCTGGAGGTGTCGGATACAGAGCCGCTCCTACCTTCGATGGAACACGTCCCTGGCCCGAATTTCAACGCCTACTTGACGACATGGCCGAATAATACCACTTGTCAGAGAGGAAGAAGTGCAGAAAGTTGTATACGAGTCTGCGTGGGCGTGCGCAGCGTTTTCACGCTACCCTACCAGAAGCCACTCTCAGCTCATACAACTCCCTGATAGCCGCCATGCGCGAATACTTTACAATCAGTACGCACACCGGCTATCACACCTTCCACAATCGCATGCAGGGACCACGAGAGTCTTTCGAGGACTTTGCACTGGAGCTGGAACGCCTGGGCAGAGATGTATTTGGGGAGTTACCAACCGCCACCTACAACAGCATCATCGTGCAGCGTTTAATCGACGGGATACGCGAGACGGGATACCAGGTCCCTATTATTAGCAGCCACCCGAGCTCTTTAACGGATGCCCTCGATATGGCGTGCCGCATTGAAGCTCAGTGCCGACGACGTCCAGCCGTCGCAGTAATGAACTTTGCTGCCGAAACCGTAGAAGATCCCCTAGTCTCTCCAGGAAGAAGAACGCGAGGATCAGGAAGCCATAACCCATAACTCCGTGCCGCTATCGGGAAACTAGCTACCGTCAGCCTCTCGGGGCGGAGGTTGACAGTCAATACCGTAAGCCCCAGTGAGCAGCCGCTCACCCCCCCCATCCCCCAACGGCGGTTCAACAACCACCGTACGTCTCCGGCTCACCCTCAACCGCTCACCGCACCTGCCCGGGTTACTGAATCCGGTTCCAACACCTGTAACGCCCCGCCGCACCTCCACTCGATGCCACCGCCTACCGAGCAACCCGGCGCCCGACTAAATGCTCCTCCAAATGGAGTTGAAGCCTTCGTGGCCCCCAGAGCCGTCGCCCGAAGAGAGTGCCGCGCCGTCCACGGACACCGGGCTTACAGCGAACCGGAATACCCGCACAGCACGCAGGCCGACGGGTTCCCAACAGTCGAGACCTCCCCACCAAGTAGCTGCCAGGACAGGCCCACCTTACGCCGAAACGCAGGCCGTCCGTTCGCAGCCGTTACAGAAGCCGCCGCCAACCAAGCAACCCGGCGCCCGACTAATTGCTCCTCCAAGTGGAGTCGAAGCCATCGGGGCCTCCTTTCCCTTACTGCCGCCGCCCAAAGAAAGTGCCGCTCAATCTCATGAAATAGAGTTTGCCGCACTCCGGAGCGCCCGCACCCTACGTAGACCAACGAGTTTACAGCTTACCCCGGAGCCGACGACCGGCGAGATCGCCTACAGACCGGCGCCCGCTCCAATAGAAACCGGTTCCATCCGAGATGCCGCCGCCGCCGAGCCCTACGGGCACTACCGCCGCCGCTTGCAGAAGGAGAGGAACTGAACGCACACCCCGTGGACACCGTTTTGGGCCGATTGTTCGCTGAACACCCATCCGGAAAGATGCCACTAATGCCGTCAACCGCGGCGAAACGGACAACTACAAACCCTATACAATGTGACCATCGCGGGAGCCAGTCTATGCCCGCCGAAGCTACGTATACCTGTAGTGCCGTTGGAGGCCAACATTTACATTGTTTGATCTTCTTACAGAAACATCCTACACGGCTGATCGTCGACACTGGTGTCGCCGTCTCCCTCCTAAACGAGCGGGATACGCCAAAGCGACTAACCAGTGCACCTTGCCGAGTGACTCTGCAGGGACCATCAGCCGAGAAAGTCGCAGCTAGACTTGTTGTTGCCGGAAGGCCAGTTGATCACGAATTCTTACTAGTGGAAGGCAGCACCCCAAGCCTTTTAGGCATGGACTTTCTGCTGCAATATAAGGCAACCGTAGACTTGAAAGATCTTCCGTTACGGTTCCCGTGGGGATCCTTGCCGCTATATGCCCCGACTACGGAACAGCGAAATCTACTTTATTCAACCGCGCCCAGTAGCATCATGCCATATAGCGACACCCACTTAACAGTTCGATGCATGTCGGAGGAGCAGCTGCCCGCCGCCCTGTTAGAACGCGGAGCTCACTCCCAATTGCCCCCCAAAATTCTACTAGGAAGCACCCTGGTGGACACCACGACCAACACCAGCACACTGCATCTAGTGAATCTCAGCGCGCACACGTATCTTCTCCCTGCGCAAACAATTGTGGGACAAGTGGAAGCAGTAGAGGTTCTGGAAACCACCCAGGATCAAGACGGAAATGACGAAGAAACTTCCCACAATGGGGAAGTACCCCCCGAGTTGCCACCCCCTCTTCGCTCCAAAAGGACGGACTTGAAGAACCGCTTCCAGCGAGTGTTTGCCCGAAGCGATGACGACTCCGGGCATACCAACCTAACCCGACATGTGATCGATACGGGCCAATCTCGGCCTATAAAGCAACCAGTGCGTCGTCTGGCGCTGGCGAAAAAGGCCGAAGTGGAAGAACTGGTGACCGACATGAGGCTGAGGCATAATTCGCCCGTCCACGAGCCCGTGGGCCTAACCGGTCGTTCTAGTAAAGAAAAAGGACGGTTCCACTCGCTTCTGTGTGGATTATCGACGTCTAAACGATATCACCATCAAGGATTCTTATCCCCTACCAAGGATGGATGACATCTTAACCACAATGCACGGCGCCTGTTGGTTCTCCACAATGGACCTTCAGAGCGGTTACTGGCAGGTGGAAAAGGACAATGCCTCAAGAGCTAAGACCGCTTTTACGTTTGATGCCGGTCTTTTTGAATTTAACGTGATGCCGTTTGGCCTGACCAACGCGCCAGCGACCTTTGAACGTCTAAGGGACGGCCTATTCTCCGGACCCACCTGGAAATCCACACTGGTTTACCTCGACGACATCATTGTGTACTCTCGTACAGCGGAAGACCATCTGGACCACCTGCAACAAGTCTTCGATAAATTGCAAAGCGCAGGGCTAAAGCTGAGTCCCCGCAAATGCCATTTCCTCCGAACCGAGGTTAGTTACCTGGGCCACATAGTTAGCCAAGAAGGCTTAAGGGCGTGTCCGGAAAAGATTCGAAAAGTAATCGATTGGTCACCCCCTCGTAACAAAAAAGAAGTACGATCCTTCGTGGGCCTCTGTTCCTACTACCGCAAATTCATCCCGGATTTCGCCACTATCGCTCGCCCGCTACATGAACTAACAGAAACTAAGCGTGCCTTCACATGGACCGCATCGGCTCACGATGCCTTTGAAACGCTTAAAATTAAGCTTACAACACCGCCCGTTCTAACGTTTCCCACTTCTAATGGCGTATTCGTTCTGGATACAGATGCGTCAAACCATGGCGCAGGCGCTGTGCTCAGTCAACAACAAGAAGGACGGGAGCATGTACTGGAGTATTACAACAAATCATTTAATGCTGCTGAACGCAACTATTGCGTAACTAGGAGATAGCTGCTAGCCGTGGCCGGAAATTCTTGCTGCGCACGGACCACTCGTCCCTCCGATGGCTGTTCAACTTTCGGGAACCAGAAGGACAACTCGCTCGATGGATTGAACGCCTCCAGCAATACAACATGGATATCCAGCACCAAGGCAGAACAAAACGATGGTCAAGGGATTTTGTTCTTACAGGCCCAACCCGTCGACGTTGCTATCAGCCAGGAAAAAGAACCCACTTTGTCGTTGATCTTGCAGTGGTTAAAAACAGGAGAACGACCAACTAAACACACAACATGGAGTGAGAGCCCCGAGACAAAAGCGTATTGACACTTGTTCGAACACCTTTTTATGGAAAGGGGTCTTCTAATGATTAAAACCAAAACAGCAGACGAAGCCTGTGTAGTACCTCGCTCTCTTCAGGAAGAAGCTCTGCGTAGCGCTCACAACTCTACCACCGGCGGACACTTCGGAATCAAGAAGACAGTCGCCAAGCTCAAGCAACGTTACTTTTGGATCGGACAGACTGCTGACGTAGCCCTTTGGTGCGCACGCTGTACCGAATGCAATGCCAGAAAAGGACCTACTCGCCGTACCGTGGGCCAACTACAACCCCGCGTCCTAGGTGCTCCATTTGAACGACTTGCGATCGACATACTCGGGCCTCTGCCAACTACCACTAATGGGAATCGCTACATCGCTGTGGTGATGTGCTACTTCACCAAATGGCCGGAGTGCATAGCTCTGCCCAAGCAAACCGCCGAAACGGTAGCTCGAGCACTCATCCAAGAAGTGTTTTGCCGTTTTGGTGCCCCATTTATCCTTCACTCGGACCAAGGCCGCAACTTCGAATCAGAGGTATTCCAAGCTTTCCTACGCCTCCTCGACGTGGAGAAGACTCGCACCACACCGCTACACCCTCAATCGGACGGGATGGTCGGGAGATTTAATCGGACCCTCCTGGATTACCTGGCCAAATTTGTTGCGACCGATCAACGCGACTGGGACCAACTGTTGCCGCTAGCTCTTTGGGCCTATCGCTCTGCTTCGCATGAGGCAACTGCGTTTTCACCGTCATTACTGATGCTGTGACGGGAACTCCGGCTACCGAGCGAACTGCTGTATGGACGACCATCCTCTCCTCCGGATAGTTATCCCGCCTACGTGGAACAATTGCAGAATCGCCTCCGACTCACACAACAGATTGGACGACGAAACTTGATGGCAGCCGCTAACGTTAACAAGTTACGCTACGACCTTCGATCGCATCCAGTTGAATTCGCCGTTGGAGAAGAGGTTTGGCTCTACTCCCCTACACGAAGAGTGGGCCGATGCCCGAAGCTGCAGTCGGATTGGATTGGACCCGCCGTTGGCACCCGCCGTCACTCCGACCTGGTATACGAGATACGATTACCAGGGAAGCGTGCCACCAGGACCGTCCATGTCAACCGATTGGCCCCATACCGAGGCCCAAGTCCAGCCGTACTCGGCCAGGAGACTCGAGTCTGAGAGGGGGGTAATGTAACGAAAGCCGCCGAAAACCTTGGGCTTTCGATAGTCGGCCAGGTGGCAACGCTTCAACCAGCGCCAAAATGAGACTTTTGACAGCCCGGATGCCTGGTCTCTTTATTTTCTCTGTTCCCTTATTCCTTGATTCCCTTTTGGTTTCCCTTCTTCTAAAAACCGGGATCCGAACAGCACATGGCGCCTCGTGCGCATTTTTAAGCACAAGACCCAATAAAACTGCGAAATAACTAAAACTACGCGTGTGTTCTGGTTGGGCTTGGTTGGGATCGTGACCGCGCACCGCTCGGCTTTCCGTAACGAGATTCCGCCCTTCCACGGCGGCAAAATCGTTAAACGCAATTTTATAGTGTTTATTAATACCTATCGAAATGTAGAAGACATTTTTCAAATCGGACCATTTATTAAAAAGTTATACGCAATCAAAATTGCTTATATATCTATCTCCCTCGCACTCCCTTTAGCCCCAATAGATAGTCGGGACACCAACCCGAGTACAGCGTTCGCACTCCCTTTAGCTGAGTGACGGGTATTAGATAGTCGGGACACCAACCCGACTATAGCGTTCTCTCTTGTTTTTGTTTGTTGTTGTATGTGTGTATCTGCGTGTTCTTGGCGTGTCCTTCAAGTGTCTTTAAAGTTTCCTCGGAGTTTTCTCGGTGGTTCCCTGGAGTTTCCTCTGTGTTATCTTGTAGTATCCCTGGAGCTATCTAGTATTATCCTGGGAGTTATTTAGTAGTATCCTTGGAGTTGTCTCGTAGTATCCTTGGAGTTATCTTTTAGCATCCTTGGAGTTCTCTTGTAGTAGCCTTGGAGTTCTCTAGTAGTATCCTTGGAGTTATTTCGTTGTATCCTTGTTATTTCTTAGTAACCTTGGAGTTATTTTGAAGTATCCTTGAAGTTATTTCGTAGTATCCTTCGAGTTATTTCGTAGTATCCTTGGATAATCCTTGGAGTTTCAGTGTTGTTGTACCTCTGTTGTGTCTGCCTGATGCAGTTGATCGCTTGGCCGCCTTCGATAAATGGAGTTCTTTAACCCACACGACGTCACCCACCTGGTGTCCATTTCCTTCTACTCATATTATAATGTCTGGCTTAAAGATCTCTCAAAGATCTCTTTGTTCCCAAGGTTTCTCGATCGTATAGGGCGCTTGGTAGTCTGGGCTCTCAGCCTTGGGTAAGAAACGCCGGTTTGTAGACAGTGGATTCCGAAACGCTGGTGCTTACTGCAAGCATGATTTCCGGCCGTTTCTCTTCCCAACTTTTATAGTCTTGCCCTGGGAACTGCGCAATCATAGTTTTCACAGTCCAATTCGCTAGCTCGGTCGGGCTATCTGGCGATCCTTCCTTAAGGGCTGTCAATGCTGTTGAGCCACTTCAGAGCCATATGGTCGGTTAATACTATAAAGTGGTAACCTCCAGATATGGCTTTAGCTTTCGGATCGCCCAGACGACTGTTAAACACTCCTTCTCGGTCCTCGAGAGATTACCATTTCACCTTTCTCCGCTTCCTTGTTCAGTTTTGACCTCTTCGAATGCCTTCTGATGTTCCGGTGTCGACACCCACTGGTTGCCCTTGCGTAGGAAATCGTTTAGTGGTTTGACTATTGTTGCGAAAGCTGCTACCTCTTCTGGATCCGTGCCTATTCCTTCGCTAGTCACTCGATGACCTCTATACAATAGTTCCTTTTTGAAGAATTGGCATTTTTCCGGGTTTAGCCTCAGATTTGCTGCCTTTATCCGTCGGAACACTTCTCTCAGGTAGTATAGTGTGCGTCCGATCACTATTATGTCATCCTGGTAGGCGAAAGCGTGGGGTGACATTTCGGGAACAAGTACTTGGTGCAAAACTCGTTAAACCGTCG
Organism: Drosophila lutescens; assembly: GCA_037075285.1. Lineage (NCBI taxonomy): Eukaryota > Metazoa > Arthropoda > Insecta > Diptera > Drosophilidae > Drosophila > Drosophila lutescens. The sequence goes on along the minus strand of JBAMCF010001241.1, from coordinate 34,285 downwards.
CGGATGCCGAATGGAGACCAAAAAGCATAACCCTCCGTTGAATTTACCTTTTCCGGGCACCGTGCCTGCTGCTTTCCTCCAATGGGATTTGCCAGTACCCATCCTTCAGGTCCAAACTGCTGATTTCCTCTCTCCTCTCAGTTGGTCGAGGCTATACTTTATGCGCGGCATTTGGGTTGGAATCCTTTATCGACTTGGCGTTGATCTGCCTGAAACCGACACAGAGTCTAAACTTGCAGGTCTTCTTTTTCACCATCACGGTGGGGGAGCTGCATGGGCTCTTTGACTGCTCTATACACCCCATTTGGAGAAGCTCATCCACCTTCGCATTGATCTCCCCTTGAATTTTTGGATTCTTGGGGTAGTATCGTTGTTTGATTGGCTTGTCGTCCTTCATCATGATCAGATGCTCGGCCATGTTCGACGTTCCCGTCATGATGTTGAAGTCGGCTAGCTGTGCCTCCAAGAATTTCGTTGTGTCGTTACTCTCGCTTGTGTGTTAAACGGCTGCCACAGATAGCTTTTCTTCGAGCCACCCATTGTGTCGGTTTCTGGTCGGTATTGTGATCTCGTGTCTGGCACACTTTATTTCGGTTCCGACTTGCGTGAGGAAATTCCATCCTAACACCAACGAATTCACTACCCCTGGTAGTATCAGCAGGCTCATGGTCAATCGGTTGTTTCCGAATGCGATTTTTACATCCTGCTGTGCATTGATTCGTATTCATCGGCTAGGATCATCAGCGTGTCCAAGTCCGATACTTTGTAGGCTCTGAGCGAGATTCTAAGGCTCGGCGTGCAGTTTTCTTTGATGATGCTAAGAGTGTACCTCGGGGAATAATTGAGTGGCCTCATCATTGCCTGCATGTCGATCATGTAATCCTTGAAAGACTCGCTGTAATTTTGCTTCCGCTGCTTGACTTGATGCGTCAGTTTCGTGAAGAAATCTCTTGGCAGGAAGTAGGTGTGAACTCTTGTTATTGGAGATGAACCACTTTAATGCCTTCCCTTTGAGCAATTCTGACTTAGCTCGGGGAATCATATCCAAGTCCAAGCCGTATGTGTTGACGGACCATACTACTTGCTCTAGGAACTCGATCTTTGCAAAGTTTGGCTGGCTGGGTGTCGGTATCGGTGCTGTCGTTTTCCTCGCCTGGCTTGGCTCTCTCTTTTGTGCCTTCTTTTGCATGTTGTCGATGCTCAAACCTGCCACTAGGTCTTCCCTCGGCGGTTGTCAATGTGATGCTTGGGCTTGTTTTCCCTAGCTCGATCCAGATACCAGCAAGTTTCTGCTTTAAGTCGCTTTCACTGCTGGGACAATCACGTTACGGGCCCCAGATGTAACGAACTGATTTATTAGGTCTGCTCGCTACGAGATTCGTGCGCTGGCTGGCCTTGATATCGCCACTTGTGGCCGTCGACGACTCCTGGTCGCCTTAATGCTTGCTCGCCTTGTTGACTTGGTGGTCTGGTTCTGTAGCTCACGCGGCGCTGGTCTTCTCTGATGCGTGGAATCGACGACTACTTGTAGCGCCTTGGACTCGCCAGGAGATCAGCGGCGTGGGTTGAGGGAAGCGTCACCGAAGCTGCCGAGCGCTTCACTTCGGTTCTACGCCTAGTGTAAACGAACGTTCCGCCCTAGCTTCATCCTTTGGCTTATCGTCCGTAACGTTTCCTTGTAGCTCGATCTGTCGTGTTGTGTTGGATGGCTTGCTGCTGACGATGTCCTGCACTCTGCTCCTGGATATGCTGGCTACGCGGCTGGACGTAACGTGGCTTCGGGTACTTGGGATTTTGGTCATACGCCGATCCGGGACTGCACGATTCAAAACCGCAGGGCTCTCCTGGAGCTCTCCACTCGAGACCACAAACGATTGACTAATCTCCCTTCTGGCTGATCGCGCCAGGACCTGCTTGGGCAAGGCACACTGGGTTTAGATAGGTTTCTCCCCGAGCTCACGATTTCTTGTCGCAGGCTTTCACCGTTTAAACTTTGATCGACTCTCCAGGCGAAATGCGAGGATTTAGTTGAGACAGTGAGAAATTGAACGGATCGCCTTGACCTAGCCGTGTGATGCCCTCTGGACGTCAGCTACCTGTGTCTCAATTCGGAGATTCCTGGTGATCCAATCTCGAACGTCTTGACGTAGCGATCTTGCTCTTTATAGGCTTCCACGGCGCTGGTTGTTGTTGTTCACTTGTAGTTCACTGAATTGGCTGACTTGTTCACTTTGATATCTTGACTGATCTTGATAGATTAACTCCTCGTGATCTACTGATCCAGCTGCCAGAGCCCTGCGGCTTTATATAGGGCCGGCGGGAACCGTTATTTCCCTTCTGCGCTCTGCCCGCTGCCGTCCCGCTGATTCTCTTGGAGCATGTGGCATTTGTCCTCCTGGTCCAAAGTCCACGGCAGAGTATAAAGTCCGGTGCAGTTCCGTTATTTCCTTTTGCACTCTGGCTCTGCCTTTCAAGTCTCCACTCTCTCTTTCCGCAACTAACTCTCCAAACTCTCTTTGTCAGAGTTCTCTCTCTCAACCTGGAAGTCTCCACTCTCTCACTCTACACTTCTCGGTCTCCAAACTCTCTCACTCCACTTCTCGGTCTCCAAACTCTCTATTTGGGAGTTTTTCTCCATTTGTTCTTCGCCGCGCCGCTACTAGGCTAATTCGCCGCGTAACTTCTCAGCGTTGTTATTGCTGCTTACATTTTTGGGGAGTTTACTCAACTCCTCACAAGCTTTACCGCGGAGTCTGTGGGTGATGGAACATACGTTTTTATGGGACCTTTACTCAGGAGCACCCAAATATCATGGAAAACTAGAAATGTTTCGTGGAAATTCACTAGGATCAATTTTGTCTTCCTGTGATAGGGTACTTTAATTTTCATCCATTAAAAATTGTATATTAGGGCCGGTCGATTAGGGACCCCACAAATTGAAATCTTTAATGGATTCTAAGCATTAAACATGAGAAAGTTTGCAAAAAATACTCAAACGACACGTACAACAGTTCGAATTTGGCCGACAAAAAATCGTTCTCTAATTTCTAGGCTTGTAAAATTATGAATTGCGTTATGAAAAAATGGAAAGCAAAACATCAAATGTATAGTAAATATCTACGCCACCTAGATAAAAAAAAGTTGTATCGAAGGCAACAGTGCGAATAGGTGATAAACTTTGAAGCAAATTCGCAAACCCTAAAACTCGTTTTTTTTTTAAATGGGGTTTGGTATACCCTTACTACCTTAATGCGCCCCGTATAGGCGGGTGAGAGTAGGACCTTTAAAATTTCCATACAAATGTGAGCCGCCCTTCTTTGTCAAATTAATACGAAATTTAAAACTCCAGAAATCTGAGTAATTTGGTATTATAGGAAAAATGATTCTCTATGGACAGCGATTTTTTAAGAACTTGCAAGACCATGTATGACCTACATGTGAATTTATACCCGCTACTTGTAGAGTAAAAGGGGTATATTGTAATCGTGCGTAAGTATGTAACCATTACACTCATTAAAGTATATATATTCTTGATCAGGATCACTAGCCGAGTTGATCCAATCAAGTAGATCTTGAACACAATAAAAAATAGAAAGTTGGGATTAACCACATATATTCTCGGGCTTCCTACGCAGCGCAAATTTATTTCAGCCGAGCGCCACGCCCACTCTTTTGTCCACAATCGCCCTAAACGACTTTATAATGAGTGTATTACCCACATTTTCGAAATATGGAAGACATTTTTCAAATCATTAAAAAGTTATGACCAAGCTCTACACGCAGTCTCCATTTCTCCATTTCCTTCGCACTTCCATTTGCTGAGTGACGGTATCTAATAGTCGCGGTACTCGACTATAGCATTCTCTCTTGTTTTATTATGATAATCAGAAGAATCCGCGGTCCAAGGCGCATTTTGTATTGTAACCTTTATTTACGTCTTAGCCACCCAAACAAAACATCAAGATTGAATTTGATTTTCTCACGATTTTTTCTTAAATATTGTTGGCATGCGGCGCATTTATTCTTTTGCTTTCGTGTTTTATTGCAATACTTAAACACCCTTAATAAGGGTTTTCAATTGCGTTTCAAAAGTGTAAGCTTTGTCAACATTCATACTCAATGTTGCTCAGTATGACCAGCAAATCAAGCAGTAGTCAAGTTGGTAACAGTACCAGGCGCCCAGGTGCACCCACTGTAGATAATAATTGCTGATCAGCATATTATACATAGTCAATGTCAACGGTTGACTCGATGTTTCACTGACACGCCAAGCGTTCAGCACATTCTGCATAATCAAAACATACTGACCTACTCCAGAATACCATTACACTATTCGTTACACTAAACACAACAACAACAACGTCCACTTCAGTTACTCAGCGCCCGGCATCGGCAGTTCTGACCGTCAAGCTTCCCCTCTCCCAACAAAAAAATGCTAACGGAACGTTAATACAAACTGGAATAAAAAGAAAATTAAGCCCGCAGTCTTCTAGAAAAACAAACGCACCAAAAGTATCAAAATTAAGTACTATCTCTGTGCCGAAAAATTCGCTTATCTTAGTGACACAATCGAAGATATTGCTGCCACTCAAACAACCACGGCCACCACCCATTTATGTTCGTCACGCAAATTGTGCTGAATTAGTCAAAACAAGAGAGAACGCTATAGTCGGGTGCCCCGACTATCAGATACCTGTTACTCAGCTAAAGGAAGTGCGAGGGAGATGGAGATGGTCCGATTAGAAAAATTTCTTCTACATTTTGAAATGTGAAATGGGAAATTCTTCCTTCTGGTTGTTACATACTTTTGCACGAATACAATATACCCCTTTACTCTACGAGTAACGGGTATAAAAATAATTGACCAAATTGGAGCTAATAAAATTTATGTCACTTCTATAAAAAGAGGTTACATAAATGAAACAAAAATTCAGGTAAACGACGAACAAGATTATCAGTAGATGATATCTATAATAGATGAGGGACAAACAAATTACTATACCTACCAACTCAAAAGTAGCAAAGGGCTACAAGTAGTTATCAAGAGAATTGATTCAACAGTTGCAAACATTGAAATAATAGCTGGGCTTAAAGAAAAGGGATTTAATGCAAAAGCGGCTATAAACAAAATAAACCGAAACAAAGTTCCACAGCCAATGTTCAAGATAGAACTGACGCCTGAAAATATGTCTTTAAATAAAAATTAAGTTCACCCAATCTATAAGCTACACTATCTATTGCACCGCATAATCACGGTTGAGGAACGGAATGGACCCGTTCAATGTACGAATTGTCGCTCAGTCTGCGTTGCCTGTGGGGATGCACATTTTCATTTCATTTATTTATTAATATCCTAACGCTACAAATAAAAACTTATATTTATTATTTCAGATCGGATTGAGTAAAGAACAAGAGAGAACGCTATAGTCGGGTTGGTGTCCCGACTATCTAATACCCGTCACTCAGCTAAAGGGAGTGCGAACGCTGTACACGGGTTGGTGTCCCGACTATCTATTGGGGCTAAAGGGAGTGCGAGGGAGATAGATATATAAACAATTTTGATTGCGTATAACTTTTTAATGAATGGTCCGATTTGAAAAATGTCTTCTACATTTCGATAGGTATTAATAAACAATATAAAATTGCGTTTATATATTTTTAAAATCTTAAAAGATGTGGCTCCAGACACATTTGAAAATCGTTTATGGCGATTGTGGGCGTTAGGGGGGGCGTGGCACCTCGATGAAACAAACTTGCGCTGCGTAGGAAGCCCAAGAATATCTGTGTGAAATCTCAACCTTCTAGCTTTTATAGTTTCCGAAATCTCAGCGTTCATACAGACAGACGGACGGACGGACGGACGGACGGACGGACGGACAGACGGACAGAAGGACAGACGGACATGGCTAGATCGACTCGGCTAGTGATCCTGATCAAGAATATATATACTTTATGGGGTCGGAAACGCTTCCTTCTCCCTGTTACATACTTTTGCACGAATACAATATACCCTTTTACTCTACGAGTAACGGGTATAAAAATTATAATAATTTAATTTAAATGTATTACTTAAAAACTAACCATGATGATTTTATATTTCGAGTATAAGATTGCAACTGTCTTTAATCATGCATAAGTTCTTTGATTTTTGATGTAAGCTGAGACGCGCTTCTGATGGTTTTAATAACATGCGGAAGATTGTTCCATAGGCGAATGCCATTTATAAACAAGAGAGAACGCTATAGTCGAGAATTTCGACTATCAGATACCCGTTACTCAGCTAGAGGGAGTGCGAGGGAGATGGAGATACGCAGTCGTCAGCGCCATCTAGTGGCCATTTCATTTTTTGCTCATAACTTTTTAATGGATAGTCCGATTTTAAAGTTTTCTACATTTCGATAGGTATTAATAAACACAACAAAATGGCACTTAAACTTTTACAAAATCTGTAAAGATGTGGGCGCCAGGCTTTTTCAAGCCTAGTGGGCGTGGCGCTCGGATAAAACAAACTTGCGCTGCATAGGAAGCCCAAGAATATGTGTGATTAATCCCAATCTTCTAGCTTTTATAGTTTCCGAGATCTCAGCGTTCATACGGACAGACAGACAGACGGACATGGCTAGATCGACTGGGCTAGTGATCCTGATCAAGAATATATATACTTTATGGGGTCGGAAACGCTTCCTTCTAGCTGTTACATACTTTTGCATGAATACAATATACCCTTTTACTCTACGAGTAACGGGTATAAAAATTGCCTCCTCGAGCATATGGTGTTATGGGGGAGCAGGGGGCTCTAACAGTAGAAAAAGGTTTGGTTAGACATAGCAGCTATAAATAAAGAGCCATTGGAATGGTATGGTATCATCGGAAAGGCGGTTCTTTTGGCTATAACTATTGGTTTGGCAAGAAAGTCATGTCGTTTTTTTTCAATATGTTCAAAGATTATTTATTTATATCAGGACTTAATTAATCAATTATGTATTGGCCGTTTTGTTCGACCACTAATGGCAGCTGCATAGTTCCGCGCTCGAAGAACTTTTGGTCTTTTCCAGCAAAGAATCGAGACAAGTGGTTTTCGACAGCCTCATCTGAATCAAAGTTTTTACCATTCAAAGAGTTTTGAAGAGAGCGAAACAAATGGTAATCTGAAGGTGCTAAGTCCGGACTATAAGGTGGATGTGGTAGCACTTCCCAATTCAGCTCCGTTAATTTTTGCCGAGTGACCAAAGATGTGTGGGGCCTAGCGTTGTCATGGTGAAAGACTATACCCTTGCGATTAGCTAGTGCCGGCTCCTTTTCTTTAATTTTTTCCGCCAAATTGGATAGCTGGCGACAGTACACATCTGAATTGATGGTTTCATTCCGTCCCAGCAGCTCAAAGTGCACTACACCCTTCCAATTCCACCAAACAGACAGCATAACTTTCCTCTGATGGATATCGGCCTTTGATGTGCTTGGGCTGGCTCATCTTTCTTGCTCCATGATCTTTTTCGTTGGACATTATTGTAAACAACCCACTTTTCGTCGCCAGTAATGATCCGCTTCAAAAAAGGATCGTTTTTAATCCGTTGTAGCAGAGAATGACAGATATTGATACTCTTAGTTGAATTTCCTTTAAGTTATGCGGAACCCAAACATCGAGCTTGTTTACGTAGCCAAGTTTCTTCAAATGGTTTTCAACCGTTGCATGCGACACGCTGAGCTTCTCTGACATCTCCCGCGTTGAATAACGCCGGTTTTCATTCAGCAAAGCCTGAATTTGTTCGTCAAAAACGGCCGATGGTCGACCAGAACGTGGGGCGTCTTTAACTCCAAAATCTCCAAGCCTGAATTTGGCAAACCAGAGCTGACATTGGCGATCACTCATGGCATCTTTACCATACACTTCGCACAATTTTTCGCGAGCTTCGACCGCTTTTTTTCCTTTTCGGAAATAAAAAAGTAAATATGCCGAAAATGCTCACTTTAATCCTCCATGTTTAATTTGCTATAGCTTCCACAAATGTTATCGAATAATTACCAAATTTTCATCGATAGTACCTAAGACAATAAGCTTTAAAACGATACTAAAAAGTGTGACCCTGGTGCTCGATTAGTCGTAAATAAATTAGATTAAAAACGATAACTAAAAAAAAAGACATGACTTTCTTGCCAACCCAATATTTCCTACATAATTTTAAAGTCAATTGCAAAGCCTTCGAGGAACGTTGCAAAATGTCAACATACTTTTTAAACTAGTGTAGCCCCAGTTCTGGGGTATAAACAGTACGAAACTTACTTCCGCTGTTAACTGTATAGGGTAAAAGAGAAAATTTTTATAACATTTTTTTTGACTCTTTGGCCACCAATCTTTTGATCTAAAATGGAATAGAATTTTGTGATTTTTTTACCCTTACCAATGATATAAAAGGCGGTTATAGCTTTTTATACCCTTGCAGAGGGTATTATAACGCAGTGAAGGAGACGTTTCCGACCACATAAAGTATATATATTCTTGATCAGCACCAATAGCCGAGTCCATCTAGCCATGTCCGTCTGTCCTTCTGTCCGTCTGTCCGTTTCTATGCGAACTAGTCTCTCAGTTTAAAAGCTATCGCAATGAAACCTTCCCAAAAGTCTTCTTTCTATTGCAGGTAGTACATATGTCGGAGCGAGCCGGATCGGACCACTATATCTTAAGGCTCCCATACGAATAATCAAACAAATATAAGAAAATTCATTGAAACTTTGCAGGAAGTAGGCGTTTTGATTTCTGACAACTTAAAAAGGTATTTCTTTTATCTGCAAGGGTATATAAGCTTCGGCAGGCCGAAGCTAGCTTCCTTTCTTGTTTTTTATTAATTTTTTTCCCTGATTTCTACAATTTCAATATTCCTTCAAAATTTCGCACTGTCAAATTTTTGTTTTGCCTCTCTTAACCGCGACTTGGCCATTTTTCTCAGTTTGACTGCAATCTGGCTCATAAAATACCACGAAGATTGAAAAATATTTAGTAAGAGGAACGCGTTGGGCATGACATTTTTATATTTCAAAAAATTCTTGCGACCGACAAATGTCCAATAAAGTGTCCCGAACAGAATGAGACAATTTTCACAAATTTGACATTCAAGGAAATTGGTTCGTAATTTCTTTAACTGATGGCGCTTAAAGCTCAGCTTTTGATGCAGCCCTCTGGTGTTCTAAGGAACCTTCAGTTAACACGGCGAGCACTTTAAACGAGCCGTTTGGCCGCTAGTGCCACATACTATTGTGACCCTTTTACTATTTGAGCCCCCTTCTCCCCTATCGAGGGATAATATAATTTTGTGTTCTTTGAGATTGAGCTGAAAGAAGTTTCTGAAACAAGTAAGACGGTTCACGGGTGCACACAATCTTTTGAAAATAAATTAATGTTTTAAGGTGAATCCACTGACTAAGGCTGAGGTCAAGAATATTTTTGACTAGGTGGGAAGTGTGGTCAGTGCGACGAAAATTATACACGTAACGGACGATTGAATTACAAGCAACAGTTAATTTTTGGGTATCTTGAGTGTCGCAATGCCCAAAAATATCAACACCGTAAAACAGGGTGGGAACCAAAATGGTATTGGCCACTAGCATACGAAGCTGAGTTGGCAAGAACGACAGAGAAGTGAAAAGCTGTCTCAGAAGCCAATAAGTTCGCCCAGTTGCATTGGAAATATATTTGCTTCATGTTAAAGTACAATATTATTAAAGGTAAGACCCAGGTTGCCTGCAGATTCTTCATATTTGATTGGGCTATTTCAAATTTTTAAATTCGGGAGTTGCGTAGTATTGAAGGGTTTTTGTATATAATTATGCATTTGCTTTTTTTAGGGTTTAGACGTAGTCCGTTTTCAGTGGCCCAGTTATTAATTTTGAAGAGCACATACTAATACAATCATTAACTTCCCTCCAGTTCCAGAAATCACTTTTTACAATTACATGATTTGATTTTTATGACATATGATTTTATTTCTGACAACTTAAAAATATTTCTTAGTTATAGGGATCATTTATCCATAAATTTCAATAATCAACTAACCGAATTGGACAATTATGCCTGCATAAATATAAATAGTTTGACATCGGCACAAGATTAACTTTTATTATTTAGCTTCAACACTCGACAGTTATTGGAAGACTGTGTCCCATTAACAACAAAAACACACAAACCAGCCGATCAGCCGAGAGTCTGCGCAGTATTTTTAGAAAACTCAGAAATGTAGTCCTCTTCTAAAAGTTGAATTTAAATCAATAAATTTACCAATGCAGAGACTCCTGGTCAAGTATGGAATAATGGGAATAGGCAAACCAAAAGCGGCGGCTAAGCACTTTTCTGAGGCTTGTACCTGAACTAAACAAGATCCCGTGTTTATACTTTCAGCTTTAAGTAAAATCAAACGCAGAAGGCCTAGATAACGTTAGTCCCAAGTTCATAAAAATTTTGCTCATGAATTCAACTATCATATTACCGAAATCTTATATACTGTCTTTACTACCTCAATGTTTCCTGATTGTTGGAAAATCGCAAACATTCTGCCCATCCCGAAAAAAATGAATCTAGACCAATTTCCATCTTGCCTTTCTTAGGGAAGTCCTTTAGCAGCTAGTTGCCCTCCAGAGGCAAACTTTCCTGGAAAACAATCAGTTGTAAGAAATCAGCTTTCAAAAAGCACAGAAGCTGTACAACTGTCATTTTAAAGATATCCTAAGGCATCCGCCAAAATATTGATGACAGCAATGTAACCCTTCTTATACTTCTTGACTTTAGCAAAGATTTTGAATCGATAAATCATGAAATTCTCTGTACAAAGATTCTCACTTTTATAATTTCACGCAAAGTGCAGTAAACCTCATATTACATATGCATACATATATTTCTTATAGGTCGCAGGCTGTTGTCTCCGGGTCGCTTTAGTCATCTTTTCTACCTCTCACCCAGGGAGTTCCACAAGGCTCCGTTGAAGGACCAGTTCTCTTCTCGTTATATGTAAATGATTTCCCTAAATGCATTTCTACATGTGATGTCCACCTATATGCAGATGATGCCCAATTATGTGGTAGTCGTCCTCTGAGTAAAATTAGTGTTACATGACTTCAACACTATTGAGTTTCTAATTTGCATCAATAAGTTGAGTATTAACTTACTAATTCCGAAAGTATTAAATTTAAACTTGTGACGCTCCAGAGCGCACAACATAATTAAGTATAAAACATAACAATAAGTTTAGGTTAAGAGAGAATAAAAGCATGAAGCGAAAACAGAGTACATAAGGAATAGGATAAATATAATAATAAGATTGGTTTAAGGGAATAAAAACATGAAGCGAAACGAATTCACCTGGTCACACTGATCCACGATCAGCTGGTCACACGCGCTAAGTCGTATGACCCGGGATTTTGCCGTGGTGCGGGCACACTAATTTACTCCAACGGGTATAAAAAGGGCGCCGGTGTCCCAGTTCAAGTCACTCTGCAACCGACAGCGATCGGAGAAGATGAGCCTTACGCATTGTTGTGAGCAATCCTCTGGGAGTTACTTGTGGAGTCTTTTTTAGGATAGGGTCTAGTACCCCGTCCGCCCCAATAAATTGTAGTTAGCTAAAACCCCTCCCCCCTCCTCTACCCACTCCCCGAGGGACCGACCGTCATTAGTGACAGCAGATCTTTGGGATTCCACCACCCACCGTCCCATTCCCGAATTCGAGCGGCGAAGCCGCCATCAGTGGCAGCCCACTCTAAGCTCGACCCATCACTCGGTTCACCGAGTCACCCACCCACTCGGGTTTCTCCCTCCTCGGCTCATCGAACTCACCTTCGTAAACCCACAGTAGGGAAAACTCTCTCTCATAACCTGGAAGACCCAAGTGGCCTCCAAAACTCTCTCTCATAACCTGGAAGACCCAAGTGGCCTCGAAAACTCTCTCTCATAACTTGGAAGACTCAAGTGGCCTCCACAACTTTCTCTCATAACCTGGAAGACCTAAGTTTCCTCCAAACTCTCTCTCTCACCCACGGAGACATCTGGGATCTCGGGACAGTCCAGAGGACGACGTGGCCGGGCATCCTCCCCGGCGCAAACAGGAAGCCGAGTCTTTCGTGTCCACCTACCAGGGCATACTTTTCGGCGCAAGCAAAAGCCGCATTCTTTCTTTCTCACCTACAGGACGCCCACCGCTGCGCAACTACCGAAGCAGTAGCCGCCGACGACCGCACTCGACGACGCCGTCGAAGAAAGGACCAACGTCACAGCTCTATCCTTGTCTTAAACTCTGTAAAATTTAAGTAAATAAACGCAATCCCCTTCAATTTCACCGAACCTCGCTCGTGTCATACTCTGGGAACCGGGTCGAACTCTTACAGCAACCACTCCTGACATAAATAAATGTTGGAACGAACACCTGGACACCGTTGAAATATCTCAGCACAGCAGGATCATTACATGGCGCTCGAGACAGATTAAAGTGGTTGTAAAGAGGAAGACGGCGGTAAAGAGTTATGTCGACTTGGGTGTACCTAGCATCGAAGGCGGATCTGATCGAGTACGCAGTGGAATTCGGATTGGACGCAACAGGAAAAGTGTAGGAACTAAGACAGACATTAGCAGCATTCGTAAAGAGCCCAGACCACACAGAGGAGATCAGGCGGAGGCTAGGAGAGCTAGCGGAGAAACACAGCAAGGAGAAAGGAGCGACGGAGCAACGCAAAACACCGACAGACGAACTGAACGCGGTAGCAAACCAGATCGCTTTCCTCGTAAAGCAAATCAAAACACCAACGCGGTCAGAAGAAAAGGCACCAGACATGCCGGACAAGAAGGAACGGAAAATGGAAGTGGAAACCATAGACCGAGTGCGGAGCTGGGGGATACGCTACTAGGGAACAACCAATCCCTTATAATTCCTCAGCAAGATGGAGGAGTGGGCCAAAGGCTACGGGATAGACAAAGACGCTCTGATTCAAACTATGCCCTTCACCCTGGAAGGGGTAGCAGTAGATTGGTGGAACACCACCCGAGTGAGATAAATACTTGGAAGGAACTCAAGGCAGAACTGTTGGAATATTGCCTACCACCCAGATACCAGGAACAGGTGGAGACACAAATTGCACAGCTACGACAGCGGGATACGGAACTAACAAGGGAATACGCGATGAACCTTAGGAAGTCAATGAGATTCACAGAGTATTCGGAAGAATCGAAGTTGGACCGTATATACCGGAATTGCAGAAGCAAAATAAAACTCTATACTAGACGCTCAGGATTCAAAACATAACCGGAATTCCTGAAGTTAGCCAAAGAAGTAGAAGAAATAGAGGCAATGGAAAGAACCAACCAGCCGGTGTTAACAGGGAACCAGAACGGAACGACAAATATCTGCATGAGATGCGGGGGAACAGGACATGCCACAAGATCTTGCGCAAACCCGCCGAGATTGTTCTGTAACAGAAGCAGAGGAATGTCTAGAAGAAGAGGAAACCAGGTAGACCACAATCGAAACGGAACCAACAGAGGAGGAGATCGACAAATTTCTGGAAAAACAAAGGCAAGTATTCGAGGGAATGAAGGGAAATAGGAATATTACAACCCATAAGATTTACATGAAGGATAATAGGCCAGTAAAACAAATATACTACCCGCGTAACCCAAAGCAGCAAGCGATAATCAACGAACATTTGGATGAATTTCTGGCATTGGGATTAATAGAACCATCACATAGCCCTTACAGCGCACCAGTGGTGCTGGTAAAAAAGAAAAACAACGAGTGGAGAATGTGTGTGGACTATCGGCTATTGAACGAACGAACCGAAAAGGATGCTTATCCGCTACCAAGAATGGACTTTATCTTAAATCAGCCAAGAGAGGCGAAATTCATCAGCACGCTGGATCTAAAATCCGGATATTGGCAGATACCAATGGAGGACCACAGTCGGCAATATACAGCGTTCACCGTACCAGGACGAGGTTTGTTCGAGTGGAAGGTGATGCCGTTTGGGCTCACAACAGCTCCGGCTACATTCCAAAGGGCATTAGATACCGTCATAGGGCCAGAAATGGAGCCATTCGCGTTCGCAGGAACAAAAAAGAACACTTGGAGAAATTAAAGGAGGTGTTAAGACGGCTCCAAAATGCAAAATGCGGAGAAGTGTCATTTTTTTCAAACCGAGCTAAAATACTTGGGACACAGCGTGACCGACAAAGGCATCAGAACGGACCCAGAAAAGGTGGTGGCCATACGAGAATTACCGACACCGAAAAGCACAAAGGAGGTACACAGTTTCTTAGGTATGGCATCATGGTATAGGAAATTCATCCCTGAATTCACCGAAAAAGCAAATGCACTACAAGAGCTGGTAAAGAAAGGAACAAAATTCGAGTGGCAGACCCAACATCAAAAAGCGTTCGAACGGATAAAAGAAAGCTTAACGATAGCACCGGTACTGGCATGCCCGGACTTTACAAAACAGTTCAAACTGCAAACGGATGCAAGTGACCTGGGAATAGAGCAGTGCTAACCCAGGAGGATGCCGAAGGGGAACATGTTATCTCGTACGCAAGCAGAAAGTTGAGCAAGGAAGAACAAAATTATAGTGCCACGGAAAAGGAGTGCTTAGCAATTTACTGGAGCATCAATAAGTACAAAATGTACCTGGAAGGCTACCAATTTGTAGTGGTAACGGACCATTTGGCACTGAAATGGTTAAATTCGATAGAAAGCCCCTCAGGGAGGGTGGCCAGATGGGCACTCGGATTACAACCATTCCAATTCGAGGTCAGATTTTGGCCCAGAATGAAAGTTTGGTCAGGGACGCGGATATTGGGCAATACACTGGACACGACCAGAAAAATTTCAAGTCCATGCAGATATCAAGATCCTTAGTTCCCGGGCAGCTGGAGCGGATTTCAAGTTGGTGTCGGTGAAAGGGCAGAAGTTAGTCATTACCCTGCGGTTCCATTCAGCGCCTTTTTGGCAGTGAATCACTGCTAACAATTGAGCACTAAGCGCTCAATCACTAGTGAATTTGTATGAAAATTTTAACATGGGCATGTCCTAGTGGCTCATCACTGCCAGAAACTAGCGCTTTTTTTAGCACCTTTTAAGCGCTGATTTACACTACACACTTACTATTACAGCACCTTAATTTCGTAAAGAGAGAGAGGGGGTTGGTGAGAGAGTCGATTCTGCCGAGGCTCTGCCGGCGTCGCAGTCGACTCAGTGCAATTTAGCGCTCGGTCTGAATTCGGGAACTGCAGGGTAGTTAAGCATTAAGACACAATTCAATTAAACCGGAAATAAATCAAATATTAGAATTTTCACAATAAAATTGCCGTAAACAGACCGCAAAGTCGTTCACAAAATACGCTAATGTCAAACCCTCAAAATACTAACGCGTCGAATAACATTAAAATGCGGTAACACGTTTTCTGTTCGAATTGACCAGGTTCCACACCAGAGCATCCTGGCTTCACACCAGGAACGAAAATCGAAACTGCCGTATAGAAATTAAACTCAGGGTATAAACTTAATACTATTTGGTCTTAACTTCATACTATTGAGTCTGCACCTTATATTATTTAATATTGAATTAATACTGGCAGTTTAATACTAGCTGTAGTATATTATTAATACAACCGTTATTAAAGTTATACTTTCGGTTTTTTTTTTGGGTGTACGAAATTAAACAACAAACAAGAGAGAACGCTATAGTCGGGTTGGTGTCCCGACTATCTAATACCCGTCACTTAGCTAAAGGGAGTGCGAGGGAGATGGATATATAACATTTTTTTGATTGCGAATAACTTTTTAATGAATGGTCCGATATTTCTTTCTAAATTTCGATTTCTTCTAAATTTCTATGGGTATTGATAACCACAATAAAACTGCATTTTTACTTTTTCGAAATATTTAAAGGTGTGGGCGCCAGACACCTTTTAAAATCGTTTCAGGCGATTATGGGCGTTAGAGGGGGCTTTTATAGCTTCCGAGATCTCAGCGTTCATACAGACAGACGGTCAGACGGACATTGCTAGATCGACTCGGCTGGATATCCTCTTTAAATACGAATGAGCCCCGTCACTGGTTGCGTCTATTTGCTAGCGTCCCTTTCTGTTGAGAGCTTTCCGTTATTCCTTTTTGATGCGGACACCTGCATCCTTCTATCTCGCTCACACCAGTGGACAGACTAACGTTGACGAAAGAATCTGTTGCCTCAATTTGGTGAGCCGAAGAAACAGCTAAAAGTCGTTATAATTTGAATTGGCCAACTAATCCGCGATACGGCAATCCTGACTTTTACACGGCCTCGTGTATTTCCACCTTGAAAACATTACAAAATATCATCTCCCAATAATAAATAGAATTAGATGGCTTAAAAAAAATAGATTTTCATTAATCAGAAGCCTTATAAGTTTGTATTTTATGATTACCCTTCCAATTTAAAAATTAGAACTTTATTGTTTTAAATTTAAAAGTCATACAAAATTCTTTATCCTTAATAAGCAAATCGAACTTACACTATCTCATAGTTAATAAATGGACAATACTTTTATTATATTAAGCCTTTAAGCCATATTAATTTTCCATTTTCATTTTCATTTTAATTTGCTTCTCCATTAAGGCTCAGATGACACATTCAATTTTTAGCGTCAATTTATTGTGACAATTTTTCATTTGTGTGAGTTTAAAGAAGTGCAAGCGAGTCAGGATTAATATGATATCGCGCCTTTATTATTGGTGTTAGTAGTAGAGCAGCCAAAAATATTTGATTCTTTCTCGCGCTCGTTTGAAGTCCCATTAAAGAAAAATTGCTACAATAAATTGACGTTAAAAATTGAATGTGTCATCTGAGCCTAAGCAGACCTTACAAGTATCGGTCAACCTTTTCAAAGTGTTCCTGAAAAACCTGTCATATACAAACACTTTGCAAACTGGGAGCTCACTCCTCACTCATTCAAAGGGTTTTTGATTAACAGCTGATACGCTCAGAGCAGAACCCTTTGTTTTTAGGGTTCCTTCGGTTTGGGTTTTTACAGACATCGGTACTGAAAACGGTCTTTAGTGAATGTATGCGTGCGTGTGTGTGACCTGTTTAGATATGCTTCAGTCTAAACACTGCTCTTTGAGTTACTTTAAAGTAATGCATAACATCATGTTTCCAATAGGGTCGTTCAAAATCTCCGAGAATTTGTGTGAATATTCCCAACCTTCTAGATTTTTACTTTCCGAGATCTCAGCGTTCATACGGACAGACAGAAAAACAGACATGGCTAGATCGACTCGGCTAGTGGCCCTGATCAAGAATATATATACTTTATAGGATTGGAAACGCTTCCTTCTCCCTTTTACATACTTTCGCACGAATACAATTTAATCTTTTACTCAACGAGTATAACAAGGATTTGAACAGTGCCGCTACTTGTTATATGTAAATTAACAGACCTAGACCAGTACATAACGAACTGTAACTCCAATATTAAACGGGTGCAGTGCTAGCACTTGTTATTCTTAAGTACAAGCCACTTGACTGACCATAAAATGGTCATGGGCTATTTGCAACTTTTTATACTTATGGGATAAATTCTCACACTGCACAAAGGGTCGCTTCGCGGGATTCCGTTGTTAAGACTCCCGCTCAGGCGACATATGTGGACTCTGCGTAGACCATAGATAAGTAAATAAGAATCTCTTGTTAGTTATCTTAACAAAAACTTAGGGCCCGTTTCTCGAGTGCCGGCTAACATTTCTCGAACAGATTAAGTCCCTGCTAAAGGATTTTGGATTTCTTGTGCATCAATGTGAGAGCTAACTTTGACAGGGACTCGGACTCCCTGTTATAGGGTCTTCCCACAGAGCTCCATCCACCTTCCACCATCCGTTGAACGGATGGTCCGTAAGGTTTTGCCGTTCCGAAAATTTCCCAGTTAGTCCGCCATCCAATTTTGACGGACTTTAACGGGCTCTTTTATGCGATAGTTAGGCGATGTTTTTTCGATGCAACTCTGAATTCTTCCTCTTGACTGTGAAAAATGGAACGATGACTGCGAGAACAAATCAAATTGATGGCGGGAAAAAATTAAATAATGCCTAAGTTCATTGTTTTTTGGCCATCGTTGAACTATTTGTAGTTAGTTATGACCGGAAAAGCATTTGCAAACAGGTTGCCATATGTGGGCCAAAATTTAAGCTGTTCTGCGAAAGAAAACATCAATGTTTGTAGCGAAGTCTCAGAATATGGTCTGCACTTCGTAAATAATAACTAATATTAATTCAAAGTGTACTATGTACTCCTATAAAGTTCCAAAGTTGCTATAAATGACCAAAACAGCACAAATTTGGTTTTGTTTACAAATTTGCCATATTAATATTGGCTAGACAGAGGCGTAGTGAGAGCGGAGTGTGGGGTACGGGAGGTTAGGCTCTCCCCCAGTCAGCAATATGTATGCATACTCGTTATAGGATATGTTTTAAATGTTCAGATATGTTTTTTAACTATTATCTTAATCTATTTATTGTATTATTCTACAAAAGAATTAGGAGTACGCAACTTTACGACAGTTTTCCCGAGTAGAAATCCTCCTTCGATAATAATGTTGAGCTGAGCAACTGCTCTTCAGTCAGCTGTTATTGGATGGTGGATGGTGGATGGTGGATGGACTTCTGTGGGAACACGAGTTTCACATTCGTCAAAAATCCCAACCGTTTCAAACGGATGGACTCTATGGGAAGAGGCTATTAGACGTTTTCGGCTCGATAAAATGACAGCTGATTTCCCAAAGCCATCTAAGAGGAAAAAATGAAATCACAGCTGACTTTGCCTTTGACTTATACCCAAACAGCTGATAGAGTAATACAAACATGCCATTGCTTGCGCTTTACAGCTCAATTCTGTGCGTTAACTGCACTCTGTAAATTAAAGGAGTCAAGAAAACCGATTTCATTTATCTGGTCTGGCAGCTTAAGGGCTAGTACTCAACCCAACCAAAAAGTCGTTCAAAACAAAAACTAAACTAAAAAAAATTCACAAAATTGTTGGTGGCAAAATTTTGGTTGAAGTTTTTGGACAGCAGTACTCATGCCTCACAAAAAAAATACTAAAATGTCGCTCAAGAAATATTCTCTATACATAAAGCTATCAGTAAGAAATCTGGGAATCAACGCACAGCCAAAACCACTGGTTAACAATATTAATATGCATTTTTATTACATTCTAATAACCAAAGATTAGCTTTTGACCTTTTTTTGTTATAGAGAAGTTTTTAGCTAACTCGAGGTCATGCCGGCTTAGACTTCAAGAAGTCCAAGACGTCGGCATTATGCCAACACACAAAAGGGAGCGAAGAGGCTTCACTGTACATGCATGTTTCATGTAGTAGCCAACTACAATCATAACTTGAAACTGATTTGCTAAGATTTATTGGGGCTCCCCAAGTGGCCCCAATCGCTTCCAATTGGAAAAAAATTTTCCTTTCAAAAATTCTGGACGCTAAACCGTTTAACCAATCGAATCTGTGTGTTCGCCCAAAAATAGTTTAAGACATTATAAATGTTAAAAAAATTTGACAGCTTAGATTAAAGGCTTTTTACTATTTTTAACACCCGTTCTAAAATTAGAATTTAGCCAAAAATATCTTCAAACGTCGGAAAATAGCACTTCTAAACTGAGTATCAAAAATTCCCTCGGTAAAGTTTTTCCTTAAGCTTTAACGATTCATTTCACCAAAGCTCTAGCTATCTTTTAAACAAAGAAACTAAGCAAAAAGTCGATCTCTTATCTATTATCTCTCAAAATTAAATTTTTCTACTGCAAACCTATTACATAAGAAAAGTAGGATATTCGGGTTCCATCACAAGCGAAGCTGCGGCGGGCACCCTGCTAGTTCATTTTATATATTTCTTGAGGGTTAAAGCAATTCCGATAACAACCTAGTGAAATCCTTAACGAAAATCGCTAAAATACACTCTCAAAGGCAGAAGACTATTTACAATGACTATCAAGTACTGCAACAATATATTATATTACAGCATTCAGTAGGTTTCGATTGTAAAATACAAGTTGAAAATTTGAATTTTAGGTTTGTTTACGTTTTTAAGCCAGTGTGACCGAAAAATAACGAACGGATATTACCAAATTAATCAACACTTGGACCCTCAAGAAATAATTGACTGAAAATAGCATTTTTGTTTTGGGCCAGTTTTTGTTAGGTTGAGTACTAGCCTTAAAGCAGTATTCACATCGAGTGTCAAATTGGTAGCTAGTGCCTTTAGCCGAGGCATTTTTTCACCGCGGTACTTAGATGTGCTAAGGAAATGTTAAAATACCAGTTTAATCCGATGATTTCCGATCAATGCCTTTAGCCACGGCGCAAAGTATAACAAATTTGATCTTTGACTGAGTTTGTGCAAAAGCGAGGCAAGAGGCAATAACAAATTAACAATGGAAATGGAAATGCCTGCAATAGTTGCGGCAATACATTTTGAAATATTTTTAATATGCGCCAATTGTTTTGTTTCTTGTTTGTCAACAAACCCGGTTGATCGACAATAAGACCATGCTTGTTAAAAATAATTTGATGACCCTTATACAACCAAATTATTATTTTCCTCCCTTGTCTGCCCTATTTTGGAATATTGTTCTTCGTTTTGAAGTCCACAATATTATTCCACCGCATTTACTCAGCGCATTGGCAGTTCTGACCGTCAAGTTTTTCTTCCCCAACAAAAAACTACGAAAAATGCCAACTTAACGTTAATACAAACTGGAATCGATCGCTATGTGCAAATAAAAACAAATTTAAGCCCGTAGTCTTTTAAAAAAACAAACGCACCAAAAGTATCAAAATCAAATAGATTTTCGATTCTTAGGGACACAAACTAAGATAAGGCTGTCACTCAAACAACTACACCCAAGAAACCAAGGTCACCACCCATTTATGTTCGACACGCACATTGTGCTGAACTATTTAGTTAAAAAAATAACTTACCAAATTGGAGCTAACAAATTCTATGTCACTTTTATAAAAAGAGGTAACATAAATGAAATCAAAATTCAGGTAAACGACGAACAAGATTATCGATCAGTGGCCAAATTCCTAGACGAGGGAAGAATAATATTACTATACCAACCAACTCAAAAGTAGCAAAGGGCTACAAGTAGTAATCAAAGGAATTAAATCAACAGTTCCAACCATTAAAATAATAGCTGGGCTTAAAGAAAAGGGCTTTAATGCCAAAACGGCTATAAGCAAATTAAACCGAAACAAAATTCCAATTTTCAAGATAGAACTGACGTCTGAAAATATGCCTTTAAATAAAAATGAAGTTCACGCAATTTACAATCTATCAACTGCACTACAGACTCACGGCTGACTCACGGAACCCCACAAACGGAATGGTTCCGTCCAATGCACGAATTGTCAAGAACATGATCATACGAAAAAATACTGCAAACTTTGACTGTCCTCTAAATAAGGAGAACCAATCTGCCAATGCTGTAGCAACTGTGGGGAATACCACACGGCCAACTACAGAGGTTTCATATTTGTAAGGAGATGAAAAACCGCCTAACCAAAAAAATTACTGCACCTAGAAACCCAGCCACCCGTCAAAATCTTAAATACATACAACAACAACTCCGGGAGTCTCTTTTGCCCAGGCACTAAGCTACAAAAACGGGTCTTACGCTACAGTTTCAAAACCATACTTCGGAAAGTATCTTCGTAAACACATCCCAATTAGCTAGTAGTATAGAATTAATGCTGGCAACTATAACAAAAACAATGGGAGCAATTCAGCAATCGCTGTTACTGGCTATACATTTTATTCGACAAATCATCCTGATGGGAAGGCTCATGGAGACTGGAATTCTGATAAAAAGTCGCATTAGGCATTACGGGTTGCCATCATTTGCTACGACTTATATCCAAGCAACAGCAGTACACCTCGAAACCCAAAGCGGCTACCTAAGCCCTGCCTCTGTATACTGCTCACCGCGCTTCTCTATTACCGAAGCAGAACTCGTAAACTTCTTTGATGTATTAGGTGACCGCTTCTTGGTCTGAGGAACTTGTCCAATCCTGAAGCTAGCTCGCTAATTATATTCCATCCAGTCATAAAGTCCCAAGACTAAAAGAATGGGCCGGGTCACGATCTCGTTTCCCCAATAATGATT
Source organism: Drosophila lutescens (assembly GCA_037075285.1). Classification (NCBI taxonomy): domain Eukaryota; kingdom Metazoa; phylum Arthropoda; class Insecta; order Diptera; family Drosophilidae; genus Drosophila; species Drosophila lutescens. The sequence goes on along the minus strand of JBAMCF010001241.1, from coordinate 12,112 downwards.
ATAGAACTGCCAAACTGTGCAATACATCTTTTAACCATAAAATTTAACAGCATGTTGAATTGGGGATATTATCCTCAACAATGGAGGTAGTCTATCATCACAATGATCCATAATGCCGGAAAGGACAAGTGCCACCCATCGTTATATAGGCCAATCAGCCATCTGCCGTGCCTATCAGAGATATTTGAAAAGCTTCATCCTCAATCGCATCAAGCAATACCTACAAGCTCACAATGCAATACCAATGCACCAACTCGGATTTCGAGAAAAACACGGAATAAGTGAATCCGATATGTCGCACAGGCTTTCGACCGCTTGTGGCTGGACGGCTTAATTCATAAAATTAAATTAATACTTCCACAAAGCATTTACACAATTTTGGAGTCCTACCCACTGAAAAGAAGCTTCACAGTGCGATGCAAAGAATATCATCCAATTCAAACTGTAGTACCCCAAGGAAGAGTGCTTAGGCCGACATTGTATATTATTTATACAGCAGATCTACCGACAACCACTCTTACAACAACCTCAACCTTTGCTGATGATACTGCCATTCTAGGTCCGTCTAAATGTCCTCTTAGACCAACGCAACACTTAGTAGATCACCTCGTGCCTCTAAAACAATGGCTAGCAGACTGGCGCATTAACGCTAATAAACAAAAATGCAAACACGATACTTTTAACCTAAACAGCAAACCTGCCCTCCACTATCCCTGAACATAATAATGTTGCCACAAACAACTCGAGTTTCATATTTTGGAGTCCACCTGGAGGATAGACGACTCACATGGCGTAAACATAAGAGAAATCATTTGAAATTTAAAGCCAGCAATCTACATTGGCTCGACACTAAAATTAGAGTACAAAATACTTTTGTATAATGGAGTCTTAAAATCAATTTGGATGTGCCAGCAACTTAAAAATAATCCAGAGAGCTCAATCAAAGATACTGAGAACTTAGCTTAGTTAAAGACGAACTCGACAAGGCGAAAGCAAAGTATAATCTCAAGCTCCAGGCCCATCCTAATGACCTTGCGCTGTCTCTAATCTAGAACACTAGCTATACACGACTCCGGCGAAGAGACCTCCCCACTCAGCAACAATATTTAGGGCCGTTATTCTAAACAATTAATTTTAATTAATTATAATATACAAACTAGAATAAGATTTGCCTACTTGTCGTTAGTCTTTAAGAGAGAATATTTGATAAATAAAATACCGTTACAAAAAAAAAAAAAAATCCAAGTACCTACACAGAGAAAAAAACGGAACAATACCAGATTGATATTGTCTCCTCAATTTGAACATATCAATTTTTCAATATAAATGTAATACGAATTCACACCAATATGATACGAAATCGTATCACTTACAAATGTTGTTATGAATCCGTAAATTATTAATATGAATACTTGATAGATGGCTGTGAATTCTCAATTTGTGAGTATTTATGGTATTTTTTATGGTATTAAATGTATTTCATGTGTGATTTGCTGCGGTAACACTGGCATTCTACGAAAAACGTGTACAAAACTATGTACAAAGTGAAAAATTGTGTGCTGTTAATTTAATTTTGCAAATGGTTAGTATGTATAATTCAATTCAATTTACTTGATGTTTCATTAACCGGCATTTGTTTACTTTTTAGAAACTGGAATGCGAGCTTCGGGGGTCTGTAAAGACGGACCCCCGGGACCCCCTGTCAAATGGCTGATCAGGATGCCAAATTGGGCAAGATGTACGGCCCCCGATTAGCTGGGAGTCATATAAAGAAGGAGGACTCTCGGCGCTAAGCAAAACGAGATACTTGTGGAGTGTGGATTCAGACTGATGAGCGCTCTTTTATAGATAAGTTCTCGCTACATGATAATTTTTTCAATATTTGCAAAATAAATCATTTATTTGAATTTACTTTGGTTTTGGACTCCATTTAATTACAATAAGAGTAGGATGGATTTGTATGTTCTGGCTCACTTTCGCTTTTTTTCTGTACGTTCTGGCTCAAGGTTGTTGTTGTTGCTAGGCCGGCTGGCCGGCGCTTATCTAAACCGGAAGTGGTGGGTGGATTCTGGAATGTTGTTACTCTGTTATCACCCCAACCAACGTTCTGACCAACGTTCTATTGTTGTATTATATAAATATCAATACAAACCTTAGATCACCGCACATAAACAATATCTTTTTGAACACCAATTTGCACTGAAAAATACTTCTCCATACTCTTCTGTAGGCTATTTTGTTTTTTTTGTTATTGAAATAAAGTGGTTGCAAGTGAATATTAACAAGCAACAAATTTTTCTCGAAAACAGAAAAACAATTTATTCTCCAACTCACTTTAGACACACACAGACACACTCACACACACACACGTTTAATGCAGTTGATATTTTTTCTGACCAACGTTCTAGGGCCTTATTACGATGTAAATATTAATACTGGCCATAGATCGTTGTACAGAAACAATATCTTTTTTTTTTTTTACAGTGTATAGTTTTCACAAACCTCACACGATATTGTTATATCTTTTTTTTTTTTTTTTTTGCTGAAATGAGAACGTTGTATATTAAGAGATTCTATTTTCAGGAGTAAATAAGTTTTTTTTATTGATATATGTGTATATATTCATACAGGTTATTAGATTTGTGTGTGTGAGTAAATATAATTAATATTTGATTTGTGTGTGAGTAAATATAATTAATATTTGATTTGTGTGTGTGTGTGTGAGTAAATATAATTAATAAAGTTTATTAATTCTCAGAGAATCCTGATAGTGTGTCATTATAACATAAACTCCAATCCTGATACATTTTCTAATCTTTTCAGAAAACTTTATCTCGTATTCTGTTATATTCGCTCCTACCGTCATCAATTTTCTGAGTATACGCAAAGTTTTTAAATCAAAATCAGAGAGAATATCCTCATACTCAATACAAAACTCATCCACTTCCTTTTTTAAGTCCTCTACATCGTCTGCATTAACACAGCTTTCTATCTCATAACTGCTCATCTCCTTCCTCATTCTGTATACCATACTGTTACCGTCCTCATCGTCCTCAAAAACATTTAGTCGTGGAGTTTTAGCCAAGTTATCACGCAAATGACGGTACTGTTGCATCAGATTAAAGGCTCCCATCATGAATTGTCCCCTGATGGGACGTAGGGCTTTATATTCTCCTAATGTAAGTTGTGTTCCTATCGACAAGAGTTTTTTTAGAGTCCTTAAAGTCCGTAAGTCATTATTAGATATTACATCATCATATTCCCTACGATATTCTTCAATTTCGTCCTTAATATCTTGAACTTCTTTGTCAGCAACAGCACCAGCGTCAACAGTGTTGTTAACAATCCTAGATAAAACCAACTTATTGTTTCGCGGATTTTCCAAGTCAGCAGCAGCAGCAACAGCAGCAGCAGCAGCAGAAGTACTAGCACCATCTCCATGACCACCACCACCAATGTTAGATTTAAAGTTTTGTGTTTGGGGTTCCTTTTTTTTTTTAATAAAATAAAAAAACAAAAACAAAATACATGAAGATAATGTTGGTTCTTGTCTAGGCGCAACAGGTATGGTTATGGTGTAGACCTACATCATCATTCGAAATAATCTCCTCAGGAATTTGAGTTAACATCTGGCGGTCGTTGTTGTCGTCTTCTTCATCCGCGAGTACGTAATGCGTACCTTGTTTGCACAGTGAGCATCTAACCACTTTTGCTGTTCGCGACTTTGAAGGTTCACCTTCTTTTCCTACTATTACTTCCTTGAATCTTAATTTTCTGTCTGCCAACGAAATCATGTTTACTTCTGTTTTTTGTTTAGCACTGATTCTAAGTCTACGATCTTGGCGTTGGGGTTATATACACACAGTTCCCGCACTTTCGAGATGAAGCCGAATGCAAGTCTAGGATCTTTCTAGGATCTTGACGTTTGGGTTATATACACACAGTTCCCACGCTTTCGAGGTGAAGCCGAATGTAAGTCAATTATGAACTGCCTTTGAATTTGATTGTCCAGTTCTATTTATTAACAATTTCTCCCTACGGTTTTGTTCTTTTTGTTGTTGTTGCTCTCGAACAGCGGATGTCTGATAACTGTATCCAATGTTCTACTCTATTTTTTCCTCTACTCCTACACAAATTTTTTATTATTTGAGTAGGTATCGTTTCCTGAATGATTTCCTGTATGATAACAGAGAAAATTGCGCCTTAAGTTATAGTTGGGGGTGTGTGTGTGTGTGTGTGTTTTTTTTTTTAATCAGTCAGTTTATTATGGGGAATGGGTTTATAGAGATGTGGGAGTGGTGTGTACAGAGTTTTTTACATGGAAAGTATAGTAAGAAAGATAATATAGAAGAAGAATTTGGTTCCTGATATCCCTGCGGGACTACCGCGTGGCTTTGCTTCGCAGGGTCAGGATTTACTCTGGGGCTGCGGGGGCTCATCTCAAGGTCCCTCGTCGAACTTCGTCTCGAGCTCTCTCTATTTTCCGTAGGGTCTTCATGACTACGGCGGCAAAGTTGCTCATCTGGGCCCAGAACTCTTCATCCGAGATCATGCGGTCTCCCAGGGCAACAGGGTCCCTGGTCTCGCCTAGGAATTCTTCCCTTTCACGCTCAAACCGTGGGCAGGTGAAGATCACGTGCTCGGCGGTCTCCTCCACTCCACATTGGGGGCAGCTGTGGTCGTCGTCGTGACCGAATCTGGTCAGGTAGCTCCTGAAGCATCCATGTCCGCTTAGGATCTGCGTTAGCCAGAAGTTTACTTCTCCTTTTCCTCTTTGCATCCACCTCTTAATGTCGGGAATGACCTGGAAGGTCCAGCGTCCTTTCGTGGATTGCTGCCAGCGGGCCTGCCATGCTCCTAAGCTCCTTTCCCTCGCCCTAGTTTTGATGTCGCGTCTCTGTGGGGGAGTGCATCGCCTTCCAAGCGCTTTGACTTCTTCTTCAATCTCCCTAGCCTCGATTGCCAGAAGGTCTATGGGGACCATTCCGGAGATCACAAGGGCTGCGTCATCCGATACCGTACGGAATCCGGAGCAGACTCTTAGAGCGCATAGCCTGTAGGTTGATACCAGGCCCTTTATATACGACTCTGTGCCAACAGCTTCGGCCCATATAGGGGCGGCATAAAGCATTGTTGCCCGAGTTACCGACTGCAGAAGGAGTCGACGCCCTTGTTTTGGTCCTCTTGTGTTAAGCATTATACGCGATAGAGCTCTAGCGACATTTGCGGCCTTTTTGTTCGCTTCGAACAGGTGCTCCCTGAATGACAGTCTCGTGTCTATCAAGACTCCCAGGTAGCGTATTGCTCTTGCCGAGCGTATATAGGAGCCTCCAACTTGGATGCTCGCTGTCTCGACCGCCTTGCAGCTGGATATGAGGACCGCCTCGGTTTTGTGGTGCGCTATGCTGAGAGCTACCGACGAGAGCCACTCTTCGATAATTGCCACTGCTTCGTTTCCGAGTTGCTCTGCTTCCGGAATGGTTTTGGCCACGATTGCGACTGCTATGTCGTCCGCATAACCTATCACGCTGGTTCTTCCTGGTAGTGCCAACCTTAGAACTCCGTCGTACATTGCATTCCAGAGCAGCGGTCCAAGAACAGATCCTTGGGGTACTCCACAAGTAATCTTGTGCTCCATCGTCCCTCTATCCGCGTCGTAGAGTAGGGTGCGGTAGTAGTAGGACTGAACGATACCTACTAGGGTTTCCGGTACTCCTAGTTGTCGGATTGCTTCCAGTGTAGCATCCCAGCGCGCTGAGTTGAAGGCATTTCTAATATCCAGGGTCACGACTAGGGACCAGGGTCCTTACTGCCTCCCCGCCATCTTGTACCTTCTATTGCCTTCGAAGCGATGTCCTTAACTGTCGAGATTGCATCCACCGTTGATCTTGCTTTCCTGAAGCCGAACTGCATGGGTGACAGGTCCCCGGCTGCTGAGATGGCTTCCTGCAGTCTGTTGCCGATGCACTGTTCTAGTGCCTTGCCTACATGGTCGATCAGGCATATTGGCCTGTACGACGACGGGTTCTCTGGCGGTTGGTTCGGCTTGGGTAGCAGGAACAGCTTCTGGATCTTCCACCGCTTTGGGAAGGTATTTTCCCCGAGGCAATGGTTGAAGACGTCAGCGAATGCTTTAGAGTGCTCGAGCATCGCCAACTTTACTGCCCTGTCCGGGATGCCGTCCGGGCCTGGAGCCTTTCCTACGGGCAGGTCCCTGGCTACCTTCAGTATTTCATCCGGTTGGACAATACTCAGAGATGTAGCTGCTGCTGCTACCTGTTCGCGCTGTGGAACTGGGCGCACTGTTGGAAACAGTTGCTCTACTATCTCCTTCGTTTTGTTGGCCTCGCCTGCGGCAATGGGTTTTGCCTGGCTCATCTTTTTGACCACCACTTTGTATGCTGAACCCCAGGGATCCTGTTCGGCTGCATCGCACAGTTCCAGGAAGCATTTTCTCTTTGTCAGCTTGATAAGTCTCTTTAATACTCTGCGGGTTTCGGCGTATTCCTGCCTCCTGAGCTCAAGGTTTATGCGACCTCTCGCCCTCTGATGTAGCCTTCTGGTGGTGGTGGTGATCGTCGTCGTCGGGGGTGGTGTTGTTGATGTTTGATTTGAAGTGATTCCAACGACTGTGCATACTAGCAGTAATAGGAATACGTAAAAATTAATTTTTTTTTTCTGTGTTCAAGAGACTCGAGAATATTTTCCAACAAACTAACTCTACTAGCAAGCATACACTCAATTTTATAGTTGAATCCATACTATATACAGTTCGCATTCTATCTTACTTTTATTTATCATTTTTTTTTTGTTTTCCTTTAAATACACACACACACACACACCCCCACCCACACACAGGAAGCCTTCCACTTATTATTCGGATATACTAGATAGTGATGACGGCGACGACGATGATGACGTCGATCTAAAATATAAACAAATAAAATAATTGTAAAGCATATACATATGAAGATAGATATTAGTAGTATACTTACAAAATTTGATAGGAAGTCATAATTTGTAATGCGTCATGTTCATCAATCAATTTTTGCTGAACGTACTTGGAATGTTGTTCTCTTTCATAATCTCCTTTATCATCATCATCATCAGCAACAACAGCAGCAGCAGCAGTATAAGTTGGGTTCATCTCTTTATTCTCTTTATTCGTTTCCACTTGATTAAAGGTAATATTCAAATTTTTAATATGTTCTAATCGCATATGTATACTTTGAAGAGTTTCTTTATCCTCTGGCGATAGAATGTGTAGGTATTTTTGAATAAATTCAATAATTGTTTTTGTAAACGAAATTTTTTTTTTTTTTTTTTTTTAGTTTTTTTGTGTGTTGTTATTGTTGTTATTGATATGTATATTTATTGAATATCCATATGTAAGACCTGTTCGTAATCATTGATGTTATACGTTCCGATGTGGCTCACTAACTGATAGCTGGTGGGGTTGCGGTCCTCTTCCTCATCACCGTTAAAGTCTCGTTCAAACAAATAATTTTTCTCAACAGGAGGGGGTCGCTCATTGGTTTTGCTTGCAGCAGCAGCATTATAGCGCTGGCAATAAATTCGCAATTTTTTATTTTTGTAATCGCTATGATAACGACATTGAACACTGAAAACACTTCTCAAGTACTTTAATCTAAAATATCTGTACACCACAGTGGGCGACTCAATTATTCCACCAATATCCGATTCTTTTTTAAGTAACTCTCGACGGAAATTTTCCACAGACTCCTCGATTGTGGGGAAAGCAGGCGGCATTTGCTCATATTCCGCATATCGTTTAAATCTATTATCATATTGATTTTTAGAGTTCCCTTGAATCACTTCCACAAATGCGGTATTAAGTTCAAAAATTAAATTCACTTGGATAGTCAATGTTTCGTTTACAACGAGATTAAATGTAGAGTATTTGATTTCCGTTTGATAGGGAATTTTTTTGGTGACGACCCCAAGACGACCTTCGACGACGACCCAAAGTCCAAATAATAATAATATCAAAACCGTTATTATTTTCATTTTTTTTTTTTTTTGCGATATTTTATTATGCGATTATATACTTTCCCCGTAGGTGAATGCTTAACGACTAGTTTTACAGAATTGTGATTAAGTAAATACATGAATGCATATATGATGTATATATATATATAAGTATAAAGATTATACATTTTTTTTGTCTCTCTCTTGGGCTCTGGCTCTGGCTCCCTACTGATAATCAGGTATAAGCTGCATCTGCGTGAGCAATAGCTTAGCAACCCTAGTTTTTTTCCATAGAATTGTGCTTAAGTAATTGCATGAATAAAGTATATGCGTATATGTGTATATATATATATATATAAAAGATTAAAAACGTTTTTTTTTTGTCTGCTCTCTCGGGCTCCGGCTCTCCATCGGTTATCGGTTATTGGTTACGTCTGTTGTCCCCATCGACCTCTCGCGCTCACCCTTTCTCTCTCTCTCTCAAGTGATTGTCATATGCTCAGTTTGCACATACTTGTTGATGTCTTCGTTGAGGATAACGTTCTTCAGGATGTTGGGATCTTTTCAAAATATTGAGTACATTTTATATTTAAAGTTTTCTTCTCATAATTGCTTTTATACAGACAACGAATTAATATAGCTGATTCTTTATATTGCAGATTAAAATATCTATAGAATGGTGCTGTTGCATTCAGTACTCCTCCAATATTTTTCTCCTTTTCTATTAGGGTTGTTTGAAACAATTCGATTACCTCATCCACCGTAACTTTCATATCATCATCATCATCATCCTCAGCATTATCCTTATCGTTAGCTGGTACTGCTGCTGCTGCTGCTGTTGTTGTTGTTGTTGGTGTTGTCAATTCCATCCACTCACTAGTTTTTATTGTTGTGGTTAGTGGAGATGATCCGGATTCTTCTGACGTCGATGGTAGTCTCATTAACTCGAATGAAAGGTTTACTCTTAACACATCATTGCTCGATAATGTTATATTAAATTCCACACTTTTTGTATTTGTTTTGATATTATTATTACTGATATTCAAAACAGAAGCAAATTCAGGATTCTGAGTGGGATTACAATTTCCTCCTGAATTACAACTGATTAGTAAAATAATTGCGACGATTATTATTCGCAACATTTTTAGCTATTTTTTTTATTCCCGTTTGTAGTTTCTAGCTTGCAGTTCGATTTCCTACTAATGCATGCGTGCTTGCTTGATTGCTTGCTTACATTCTCGCAGAGAACGAAATAGAAAAAATATTTTTGTACATCTTATATATAAATATTTATAATATTTTTCTAACCTCGTTTGAGAATAATTTATCATGAATTATGAGACAGTATGAAGATGTTCTATCGGTGATATTATTTTGTGTTTTAATCTCAATTCGTATATCAATGGGTCCACTTTTTAGCGATTCATTTTGGTGTGTCACATCTAAGACAATCATGGGAGCCTTATTTTTATAAGTTTCTAACGATAATAACGGTTGTGACTCACACCCGTAGTAACTTTTTTGAAAATTGATATACATATCATATAATAGTGCATATCTATTATAACCGAAATTTTGATTTAATCCGTCATACGGATATACTTCAGAATTTAGATATACTTTCACATCGACTAAATCGCAATGAACATACTTCTTATTGTTTTGAAATGCGATAATAACATAGCGAGGTCGTTCTGTTTATGCTGCTAATTTGACACTCCAAATAAATGTAGTAGTCTGTGGAACTATTGGGTGATAATATGTATCCCAACTCCTGAAGGGCATCAATAATGGTGTTTGTTTGTTTATCACATTAAACATATACAGTTTATAGGCATCGGACAATTGTATATGTGGCATTTTCCAAACAATACTCGAAATCGTCATTTTCAATTGCGACATTGTTAGATTAGATTTTTTAAATCGCTTGTTACACCCAAATGTCGGGTTCGATCAATATCAATACCATTCAATTCATATCGTATTTCACTAAATAGATATGCCATACAATTATTTAACAAAGCTATTGTGCTTATTACACTACCATCAGTTTTTGTGATATGCCCTTGAATATGCACAAAACTTTCGCTTGGCAACACATACAAATCTTGATTTTGTATGGCAATCCGAATTTCGTCATTGTTCTCAAACGAACGCAAATAGGGCGAATAACTATGATAATCTTTCTTTATTATTGAATTATCAATAGTCGGTTTCTCGAGCACGTTAATTATATGAGTCATTTTTTTTTAATTTGAAGCCTAAACTCAATAAAAATTTTTTATTGCACACCGTTAATGAGATTTGTTGTTGTTGTTGTTGTTGTTGTTGTCGTCGTCGACGTTGTCCTCCACGTTGTTGTTGCTCTCGAGTAGCTAATCTGCTCAACGTTGATAGAGCGAGTGAGGGAGAATTAACTGATAATGTCTTTTTATAGACGTTGTTGTTGTTGTATATAATCATTTTGTTTATATTGGTTTTAAATGCAATCTTATTGTAATTCTTTCACCGCGAAAATTAATCAGATTACCGTCTTGATCACAGTTTTTTCAGTTATCGAATGTATTTCTTTTGTGTTTACTGGTAGATATATAACGTTTTGTGGTACCTCAGTTATTTTATATCCCGGACTAACAACAAGGGCAAACTGATGTAGTGTGTTTATATACGTTCCATTTATAATATTACATTGTACGCAAATGCTATTAATTTTTGTGATATCAATTGGCTTATCAGAAGAATGTAATATATTAGCAGATAATGCATTCGCAGTGAATCCCAATAAAGAGCCGATTGACTTTTCCTTATTGAAATATATCTCATCAGTTTCAGAGAAAATTTCCGATTGCAAAGTATTATAGTTTGGAACTAGATAAAATTTAGGACTTCCTTCGGACTCAGTATGCGTTAACTTTTCATATTTTCGCGTCAAAAGGTCATTAATATCGCTGATTTCATAGGAACCTACGGGGATTTTTAACGTATGTTTACCAATATGAAATAAATTATTTCCTACGTCAACGTTTGGAATCGAATTATAAGTGTCCAGACTGATTAGTGCACACTGATAGTTCTGATCAAGTTCAATTGGAGGAAAATAATCTGCAACCAGTACTGACGTATTGCCTGTTAGTGTTAATGTTATCGACATCTTAACGGTTCGCGAGGGAATGAAATCTTAATGGTCTTTACACACACACATATATATAGTACGCTGTGTGTGTGTATATGTGTGTGTGTGTGTATGTGTGTGTGTGTGTATGTGTTTACAAATCAATCCAGGAATTATGATGAGAATCCTAACCATTTAACGAATGCTCTACCATTTCGGTGTCTAATAACCTTCTCCACTAGATATGTATCGGGAAATTTAGTTTTCATCAGCTCATATTCATAAAATCCTCCCTTAATATCATTTCCTTGATAATCTTTCAATATATACGTAATGGGTTTGGTATTTTGTATCCGTTTGATTTGAAATATCTCAGTTGTCCAGTTTGGAGTATAACCTTTTTCGAACACATGTTTATATTTACTTATTCGCACATAATCATCAACTTTGAATGTTGGTTTATGAGTGATTTTCATGTGGTTGTAAACGGTATCTAGGAGTAATGCTTCATTTAGAAAACTCACATCCTTTGGCGCCATCATAATTGTTTTATGATGTGTGTTATATATTTGTTAATCAATGCCTTATAGATATTAACCCATTTCAAACTACCTCTAAAGCTGAACTCTTTCCACATCATACCTTGATGTCCTAAATCGTTCAACGATACTAGCTTTTGCATTACTATCGTTGGTAGGGATTAATATGATTTAATTTCATCAGATTTTAAAATGTCTTATTGAAAAATTCTTTACCATCATCTGTTTGTAAGTTTTTCGGTTTTTTTTGTGCCTCATCGAAAATTCTTTCATACTTGCTGTGACGCTGTCTCCTGTTTTTGTTTTAATAGCGACACCCCATGCTTGCTTCGAAAAACGTGTCTATAACAGTTAGATAACGATATCCATTATTATATAATTGATAGGGAATCATTTCAACTAAATCGGCTTGCCATAAATCATCTATGCCTTTCATTATCACACGTCGTCTGATAAAATTTTTCGCCCTTGT
>JBAMCF010001240.1:0-15951 GCA_037075285.1 Drosophila lutescens | reverse complement strand
ACACCCAGAAAAAATAGACCGAAAAAATCTAAGACCGAATTTCTTACTTTAATACCGTTTTGTTCCTATTTTTTTTCAAGACCATATTCTTAAATTGATACCATACGGTATTAATTTAAGACCAGTAGACCATTTGTGTAACAAAAATTACCGTTTATTTCTCATTCTCATACCATTTGTTCATAATGAAAAAAATTTGGCAGTTTGTGTAAAATATTATACCGTTTGGTTTTAGATCTTATACCATAAGTTCACAAATTAAAAACAGTGGACCATTTGTGTAAGAATTAATACCGCTCGGTTATACATACGTACATAATTGTCTCCATTTTTTTTTCTTAAATGACTAACCGAAACATTACGGTAAAAAAAAGTCCACTTAGTTCTAATTGTTATACCGTTTTGTTCAATTTAAATCTAAAATAAATTTTTCCTTTCAGGAGAAATACAAATTATATATGTACATATGTATGTATGTATGTATAGAGCCCACCTATGTACACATGTATAAAATGTTTGTAAAAAGCAAACAAAAATACTACATTTTATTTAAAAATTGAAGAAATAAAAACCTAGCCATGTGACATTAACAATATATAAATGTTTAATATATTTTTAACGAGCATATGTATACATATGTACATAAGTACAAATATCCGCAGTGCCATTGTTTTTTCCAACTATATGTATGTATGTATATATATAATAACTAAAAAAAAATAAATTTAACAAAATAAATAAATTTCATACGATACAAATGCATTTATGTATGTAAGTACATGTGTTCATGTACATACATATGTACATATACAATTAGTTCTGAAGATCGTTTTTTTTTCTAATACTTTTCCCACAAGACTATTTGTTTGAATAATTTTAGCTTTACAATTGTACATTGTATGCCTGTGCCAGCATGCACTTATCTACATATGTAGGGTTTGTGCACACTTGCATACATATATTTATATAAATAAGTCGGTTTCTGTACGTTTTCTTCCTTTTTTCTTTTTTATAACTGTTAATGCTTGCTGTCTCGCTTTTGCCCGCGCCGGACTCAAAATCAAAGAGGCGCGTGCCAGCGTTCTTGCTATCTCGCCTCTTTGCAGGCGACACACAATTGCTGACAAAATGTTAGCGGAAAATAGCTAGTTCTAGTAAGGAAGTTAAAGTCGACAGAGAATTACAAAAAATTGAAAAAATATTTTTTAATTACTTAAAATACTAAAAGGGTTTTATTTTATTAAACATTAATTATATTAATATATCAATTACATTAAGTTTTCTAACTAAACATAAGACTTTTTTTCATTATGTCAGTTTACTTCAATTTTCTCACTAGAAATAGCTATTTCCCGCTAACTTTCTGTCAGCACTAGTCTTCTTGCTTAGCTTTAACAGTTATGAAGAAGAAGAGGTCGAAAAAGAAACCAAGTGATCGCTGCTGCATGGCACGCGTCACTTTGATTTTGATTCCCGGTGCGGTAACATCTACAACGATGAGTGATTATATAGATCCCAAGTCCGGCGCGCTTAATTTAAGTAACGAGATTATAAGCGAGGAGTGTTTGTTAAAAGACTTTTTAAGTGTGCGATGCATAAGTTCTGGTGTACTTCAATATTTACTTGGTGAGTATAAAATCTATAGTATAAATTACTTATTCTCTAAAAAATCAAGTGCGAAAATACATACATATGACAGATGAAAAAAAACATGGGAGCAACCCAATTGAATAAATGATTATTTGTGCAGTGAGAGGTAAAAACATTTTAGTACATGTGTGCGCGCGTAATAGCATCCTCTAATTTTCTGTGTATGTGTGTGTGTGTGTAATGCTAAAAACTGTACAAAACAAACTGTATTTTGCAAAAATCGTTAAGCTTTATATGTGTTGGTGAAAATGCACGCGATTATGAGCATGAATATAATGCTCAAAATGCACAAAAATCGTGCGCATTTTTACGGACACACATACATACATATACATATGTAAAGCTGAACGGTTTTTTAAACTCAAACTTGCATAAAACTCGAGGTTTCAGTTTCATTATTGTCTTAATACTCTAAAAGTGACGCGTATTTTCACACGAACATGCACAAAATTCGCGCGAATTTTTACCAACACACATACATGTGAACCTAAACGGTTTTAAATGGAACTTCGTGTTTTTTAATTTTCTAAAATAGGCGCGTACTTTAACACACACATGAACAAAACACGAGTGTATTTTGACATGCACATGCACAAAATTCGCGCGAATTTTTACTAACACACATACATGTGAACCTAAACGGTTTTAAATGGAACTTCGTGTTTTTTCATTTTCTAAAATAGGCGCGTACTTTAACACACACATGAACAAAACACGAGTGTATTTTGACATGCACATGCAAACATTTACATACATATACAGTGACTATCATTAATATTCGGTTTTTCTTTTTTGTTTTAAAAATCCAAAAATTTATTAAGAAAATAAACTTAATTTGACATTTGAAATGCTATCCTGTCTATCGTGTCCTTTTAATAATTTGGCATACTTTGAAATTTTTTTTTGTATATTTTGGGCCAGTTTTATTGATATAAAAAAAGGATGAGCAGGATAAAGTCAAATCTGTTAGTAAAGGTACAACAAATTTTATATATTTTTTTTAGAATGGACTGCTAAACCTGCTAAACGGATTTCTAGTGGAAGGTGAAGGGTTTAGCAGTCCATTCTACAAAAAAAAAATCCTGTATCATTAAATTTTTTCATTTTATTAGTTTTATACCTTTTATTCTCGTTTGAAGTTGCAAAAAAAACCCGAATATTAATGTGATCCACTGTACTATTTTTTTTCTTTTAAAATGGAAATGCTAAAAAACTGAATTGTATTATTTTTCTTAATGGGTTATTCTTTTCTTTTTTTATAATCCTTCAACATTTTAAGATGCAAACGTGACGTTTGAGTCACTAAAATATCTGACCGAATCCCAGATCAAGGAAGCAATTCCGCCTTTGGGCTTACGAGCAGAGTTTCAAGGAAAACTTTTTGAATGGAAAGCTGAAAAGGTGAGTTAAGTTAAACAAATCCTATTTTTAAGCTAATTTTTTTTTGCATATTTATAGTTTGGTTTGGATGTTTCTTCGTGCGTTACAAATCTGAAAAGTAAGGACTTTTCCCTTTCTTCCACTGCATCTACAATCGGCAGCAAAGTTTTCAGTTCGGTAAGTACAATTTCCTGTTTTAAAACGTTGTGATTACTTATTTCTAATTATTTTTAATAATATTATGTAGATAAGCGTTAGGATAATATACCGAACTAACTAGATACTATTAAAGATACTAAACTTCTTAAATATATTTATTTCTCGATTTAATATACAGCTTTTAATACCATTAATAATAATTAGTAAATTGCATGAAGTGCCTAAAAAAAACTTGTTAAATTAATAATTATATAAACGTATACAAAAATAATTTTTCTCAATCATAAAATTGCCGTACCGTAAATTATAGCCAAAAAATTAACTTTTTAGCCCACAGTGCATTTCCTTAATTTATATTTGGTTCTCCATTTAATTTGTTTAAATACCATTTTAATATGTTTTATTAAGTTATATTTTTTATATAATTGTATTTTATGTTCATGGTAGGCCCTGGTTGATTTAATCAGAGAGACGGTCAGTGGAAGGGCTATCCTCCATTACTATCAGGAACATAAAAATTTAACGTCAAGCCACCGCGAAACCTTGGTAAACATTATCATAGAGGAAGTCATCCGGTGCCAAACTAAATTAAGAACTCACGATTTCAATAATTTGTATAAAGAAATCTGCAACGTGTTCCCTTCTGAAATTGTAATGGAGGTAAATTTAAAAAAATTGTAAAAATTATTATTCTCTTATTTATTATTCTATAATCGAAAAATAATTGATTTAAATCTGATAACTGGAGCATGTGCCCTAATTTGAAATCAATTATTTTTTTAAATGCGAGGGTATATACATATAGTTTTTTATTATTGATTTGTTGATACATTTTTCATTTTTATTATTCACAGGATTTCTATTATATTTCACGAAAGGGGAGGGCAAATGCAGGCGGAAAACTGTTTTCAAAGTACAAGAACACAGCCGTGAAGAAGCTAAAGCTGGAACAGGCAACATCAACTGCAACAGCTACATCAAGTGACGAGCAAATGGAACACGACTCTACAGTAATGACTGCATATAAAAACGCCCTTAAAAATTGTAATTGTAATTGTATTGTAATTGAAGGCAAAACACATACTGTTCATTTCATATTAGTTCTACTAGTCGGTGACAATCTAGCCCTGAATAGCTTTTTAGGTTTCGTACAGTCTTTTAACGCTAACCGATACTGTCGTGCTTGTAGGAGAACTAAGCCTCAAATGCAAAAGGATGCATTCGAAATTAAGGACAGTTTAAGAAACCCTGAAAATTATAAACAAGATTTGGAAACGAATAACGTAAAGGAAACAGGTATCAAAAACACATGTATATTTCAAAATCTTCCCAGTTTCAATGTCACGGATAACTTTTCTTTTGACATGATGCACGACGTGTTCGAAGGCGTTTGTGAATATGACGTGTGTAACATTTTACTGTCGTTGATCAAAGAAAAAGTTATTGAAATAGATACTATCAACAGCCGAAAATCGTTGTTTAAGTACGGAGAAATTGAAATAGGTAATATATCTGTTAACCTAGACATGGCTAGACTTAATTTTAATTTAAATATGACAGCCAGTGAGACAAATAATTTTGTTCACTTTCTTTCATTAATAATAGGTGATTTAATACCAGAAGAAAATGTACATTGGCAATTTTTTACTATTCTTCTGCAAATAATAGATATATTATCTAAATCAAAGGTATATAAGGAGGACATAAATCGTTTAAAATTACTTATTAATGAGCATCACGTAAGGTACGTCGAACTGTACGGCCCACTAAAGCCAAAACACCACTTTTTAGTGCACTACCCAACTGCCTTAGAAAAGTGTGGACCCCTTAAATTTATTTGGAGCATGAGGTTTGAAGGAAAGCACCGAATTTCAAAAATGTATTTTAATAACACAATGTCCCGTATAAATCCGGCCTGGTCTGCAGCAATAAAAGCTGGAATTAAATTTTCACATTTTTTGTTAAACAGGGAGAATAGTTTTGAATCAATAGTTAGCACTGAAAAGTCGGAAATCATTGATCGAAAAATGGCATTAGAGTTAAACAAAATTTCCAAGTTTTCAAATATTAGTTTTAACGAATGGGAAATTACCAGTGAAATGTTATATAAGGGCACGAAATACAAAACTAACTATTATTTAGTTTTAAAAGATCATCCTATAGAAATATACAGAATTAAAAACCTTATTTTTAAGAATGATACTGTTTATATAATAAGCATAAAAGTAAAAGTGGAAGGTTTTAATAATCACTTACAAGCATACGAAGTCGGCTCGGCCAACAATAATTTACATCTTGAAAAACTTAACGAATTTATAAGTTATCCGTTTCATTTATATCCAATGAATAACGGAAAAATTTATTTTAGATTTAAATATATTTAATAAGCACTCTTTAATGTAAAACCATTAAAATATATTTAATAAGTACACCATTTAAATATATTTAATAAGCACATTTTAATGTGTAACCTTGTGTTCAACCGTTGTAAATTACAAGTCTAATTAAATTATATTGGATTTAAAAATTCAATTAAATAAAAGCTTGAAAACAATTAAACCAAATTGTTCTTATTATACAAACCCATGGTTCTCGACAAACGATCAAAAGGTCGCAAACGATAACAATACCAATTGGTCTTCCTTTAAGAAAATCTTGTTCTTTAAGCAAGACCAAAAAGGGGTTAGCCCCACGTTCCCCAAGTAATACCATTTGGTCTTAATTTAAGACAAATTTGTTCTTAAGTATCTGAGACTAAATTGTTCTTAAGGTAAGACCAAGTAGTTCTTAGCCCCGCGTTCCCCAAGTGATACCATTTGGTCTTAATTTAAGACAAATTTGTTCTTAAGTATCTGAGACTAAATTGTTCTTAAGGTAAGACCAAGTAGTTCTTAGACCCTCGGCCGAGAAGTAATACCATTTGGTCTTAATTCAAGCCAAATTTGTTCTGAAGTTTATGAGGCCATTTTGTTCCAAATATGTTACCATATGGTCTTAAATCGAGTCAGAATCGTTCTTGAATAAATAATACCTAGTGGTCTTAATTTCAGAACAAAGTGGTACTAGGGTAAGACCATTTGTTATTAAAATTTAAGTAAGTTTCGTTCTTGGAGTAAGAACAGCGGTTTTAAAAATTCGTTTGAAAAATGATACCATAAATTCTTATAATGATACCAAACGGTTTAAAGCTATTTTTGAGACTCAAACAGACACGTTTTTAGACACAATCAGAACAATTTTTTCCCTGAGTGTAGATATTTAAAAAAGCTAAAGAATTCGCGTTCTTTTTATGTTTAATACCAAGGGTATTCAAGGTATTCAGCTGTAAAAGTAAACCTAAAGAATTCGCGTATTGCTTTGAATCACCGAATTATACTTAGGTATAACCTTTAACCACTTTTTCCAACTTTATTAATCTGTGGAACATTTTTTCTTTCGGTGCAAAGGCTTGTCGGTCTGTGGGCGTGTTCCCATTTAGCGAGCAATTTTCCTCTTATTAATGTTAATGCAATGCCAAAATGCACAGCAAATCATAATCATTTGCCGGATCACAGTCGGCTCTTGGCGGCTTGGCGGCTTTCCAGCGCAAATTAGACAAAGTCGACTTTCACGCTCGAAAGTTTTGCGCTTAAGAATTTCTCTTTCGCAATAATTGACTCCAAATCTGCTCAATTAAGTATTTGCGAATGCGAAACGCGACGGGGAGAGATGCAAGTCGAGAACCAGAAATAAACACACACGCCGGACTTCTTTTTAGTGTTTTTGGATTTCTCGCTTTAAGTTTGTGTGTTTTTTTTATGAGAGTACCAGGTTGTGCTTTTTTCAGGTTTTCTGCTCCACTTTCTGCTCGTCCCGACACGCTGACGCTAGTGACACGGATGCGGATGTGGTGCATGGTAAGTCCGCAAGCCAAACAAGTTCAGCTGACAATCAACATCACTTAGCCAGTGGACGCAAAAGTGGCGCATGGAAAGCCCAGCCGAGATCAGAAGGAAATTCCCCCGAAATATAAGCCCATTTTCTGGTGACCTTACCAAAAAATTAGCAGGCGATACAGCGACTGTTATTATTGCCCCAGCTTTTGGCACGTTTCCCTGCTTCACTGGTGGCCGTTGTTGGCCATTGACACAGCCCGGTTTTTGTCTCTTTTGGGCCATAAATAATCTCTCGTTGTGTGTGGCCCCTTCGGTGGTTTCTAGTGGCACTTTGTCACTATTTCGTATCTTTCGATTTTTTCCACCGCCGTCGAGTTCAAGCACTCGCCTTGACCAATTTGGGGAGGGTGGGCCAAAAGAGCTCAAAGCGTTCGAGTGCCGCGCTAGCAGAAGCAGAGTTCAATGTCATATTGGCGGTACACTTAGCTTGGCCTCCTCTTTCACCCACTCTGTCGTACTCCATTAGGTCGATTTTAATTACCAAAGTAATCGCAAGACAAACAATTAATAGGGTGCGGCGGAAAAGAGCAAAAAACAAAGGTTTTAATACGGGTAATTGGGTGATTTCGAGGGCCGCTCTACGAAGTGTCAGATATATTTTCCGTTTTGTTTTTAAATCATTTTTAAAAAACTTTAAAAACACTAAAAAATTTAATTAATCTTCAGGTGAGTTTAATTTTAATCCAAAATTTTAATTTATTTAAATATTTAGGTGTTAAAAACTGAAAAGCTTAGATGTTTTTTTGGTTTTATTAAATTACATTTATATTTTAAACAATAAGCATTTTTTAATGATTTTTGAAAAATGTAGTAACAAGTAAATTTAAATAATCTTCAGGTGACTTTAATTATACCCGTTACTCGTAGAGTAAAAGGGTATATTGTATTCGTGCAAAAGTATGTAACAGGGAGAAGGAAGCGTTTCCGACCCCATAAAGTATATATATTCTTGATCAGGATCACTAGCCGAGTCGATCTAGCCATGTCCGTCTGTCCGTCTGTCTGTCCGTCTGTCTGTCTGTCCGTCTGTCCGTCTGTCCGTCTGTCTGTCTGTATGAACGCTGAGATCTCGGAAACTATAAAAGCTAGAAGGTTGAGATTTCACACACATATTCTTGGGCTTCCTACGCAGCGCAAGTTTGTTTCATCGAGGTGCCACGCCCCCCTAACGCCCACAATCGCCATAAACGATTTTCAAATGTGTCTGGAGGCCACATCTTTTAAGATTTTAAAAATATATAAACGCCATTTTATAGTGTTTATTAATACCTATCGAAATGTAGAAGACATTTTTCAAATCGGACCATTCATTAAAAAGTTATACGCAATCAAAATTGTTTATATATCTATCTCCCTCGCACTCCCTTTAGCCCCAATAGATAGTCGGGACACCAACCCGAGTACAGCGTTCGCACTCCCTTTAGCTGAGTGACGGGTATTAGATAGTCGGGACACCAACCCGACTATAGCGTTCTCTCTTGTTTTAATATAAACTTGAAATTCATTTTAATTTCTAAGTATTAATAACAAACATTTATATTTTAAGCAATAACCATTTTTTAAATGGCTTCATTTATTTGGCTTTCATTTGTTCGTCTCTCGCATAGAAGTTATTTCTGCACGCTTTCCGTTCCACTTATTTTGAGCATTTAAGTTGACTCACTAATCGTGTTTCATCATAACTTGGCCTCACGTAACTTTCGCACTTTCAATTTGTGAATTAGCACATTCAGCAATTAACACATCGTAATTTGTGCTCCGATGACCCCAATTGCATTTAAAATGGGAATTTTCGGGTGAGTTCAAAATGATATGCCCCTTACGCAGTTTTTTATATTCCCGGTTGAATTTTCATTTACCTTCGAGTCGTGAGGGGTTTCCGCCTCCAAGCATCTGTCACCAACCCTTTTCCCCGTTTCTGTTGCGTGACTGGCTGTTCAAGTACATTTTAATGAGCGCAAACAAAACAATTTGGCTGTCCTTTTGTTCACCCTTGCCCCAATGGCAAGCCGACGCTCAAGGTGAGTTTTTCGAAAGGGAATCGATTGATTCGCCAGGGCCTTAGCACATGACCTATGGCCACATTTTTGCGGCTTCCCCACCGCTGTAGCGGCGGATGATGAAAGTGCCCCACCCAGTGGGTGGGTTAAGCTGTGGATTCCACCTTGCAAAATTCGGCTATGCCTCATCGTGCTGCACTGCGCCATTTTTATTTTTAGTAGGCAGCTATAAAATCTTTTGGCGTTTTCATTATTTTCGTTTGCCTGCCGGTTGTGTGAGAAAATCAAACACAATTGCCAGCGTATTAATTTTCTAGCTGCAGCTGTCGCATTTCCCATTGCACTTAAGCGAAAATATCACTTTTGGCGGCACACGCGGCGGCTACGTAATTTCCTATATTTGATGGCAAACAATATTAGGGGAGTGTAGGGTAATGTGACGAGTAGGGTAATGTGACGAACTCGTCGAATCTCACATATGACGTCACGACAAAAATTCCAAATAAATGTAGTCGTCTCCCCTTATCGTGTCGACAATGTATTTACAGTAATATTAATAAGAAGTCCCATAATTTGTTCGTGAGGTAATTTTTTCTAAAAAGGTGGTGCGCAAACTAGCAAATCTATTCAATTTACTTGTGTTTCAGCAGGGCCAGAGCGAAGAGGAGTGAAAAATAAAATCAGGTAAGTATATGCACGTATAAATGAGATCTTTGTCAACAGTTTTTGGTACTTGGCGTTTGTTTTGTTTGCACCGTTTAAGAGTGACACCGTTTTTGCTCCAAGTCTACCTTGTAGGGTATCGTGACGAACTTTTTGTAGGGTATGGTGACGAACTTTTTTTATTCAAGAATTTGAATTGTTATCGTTGATTATGTGTAAAAAAAACTATTATAATACCGAATAACATTAACTGCTGCAGTTTTATTGCTTTTTCGTATTGTTTTAGGTATGTCGTCAGTTAAATCAAAGTTTGTTAAAAAAAATGAACTCGAAAAAGTGTTGCAGGCAATAAAATTAGTAAAGCTCCATGGTAGATCGACTAATTCGGTTGCAAATGAACAAGGAATTTCGGAACCCACTTTTAGAGGTTACATTAAAAAAGTAAACGAAGCCAGTGTTGATGTTTCAAAGGAATCCGACGACGTGGTATTGAACTTTTTAAACAATCATTCTCAGATTACCTTTTTATTATATTATTGTCATTTTTCATCCATTCTTGAAAAAAAAATAATTCGCACATACATACAGTTTTAGTGTGTATTTATTAGTTCGTCGCCTTATCTGGCAACTTTTGAAAGTGCAAAAAAAGGATGATTCACGCCAAACGCTGTAGGATTTGGCTCCGTTAGATTTTCGAATCGTACTTTTACAGAAATATGCTCAGCAGATGTAAGCAACTTTCTGCATTTACACTTTTAAAAAATATAGATTTTTGGGGAAGTTACATTAAAAAGAAAATCGTTCGTCACATTACCCTACAATTTTTAAAAGTGCAAAAAAAGGATGGTTCACTTTAAACGCTGTAGGACTTAGCTCCGTTAGAATTTCGAATCCAAATTTTACAGAGATATGCTCTAAAGATGTAAGCAACTTTCTGCATTTACATTTTTGAAAAATATTGATTTTTCGAAAAGTTACATTCAAAAGTCGAATCGTTCGTCACCTTACCCTACACTCCCCTATTTATTTAGCTGGCAACATTTTTGTGCAACATAAATTGGCCAAAACTGAGAACATAAATTTCACTTTTGCGCGAAGCGAAAACAAGAAAATTTTCCGACTGACAGAAAGTTAAAGGAAAAGGCAAAAGAGCAGAAAAGCATTTTATTTTCTGTATAGATACAATATTGTATATCAAAAAGACACAGAGCCATTTAAAAAGTGAGTAATATTTATATGATTTATAATACTTTTGTGGTTTTAGGTACATTTATTTTTAGAATTTGATTTCATATTTTTAAAGCCACAGTTTTTGTATCTTGACTTATTTACTTTTACACTCTCTCTGGCTATTTATCACGTTTTCACAACAATCAGCCGTTGAAAAAACTATCTCAATTAGCCGTATTATCGATTGCTTACTGTACCGGGCCAACAGGGGTATTTTTCGAGCTTGAAAGTTTTTATTTTTAATTTGGCGCCATTCCAAATTAGCAAAACCGAATTAACGCAGACATAGTCAACAGAGTCCCCTACCCCCTCATCATCAGTCCTTATCTCTCGCGTTGAATTTTCAATTTTCCACTATTTTCTCTACATTCTTATTTCGGCGGAGCCAACGCTGCGTATGAGCAATGTGCAAGACGCGAGAGTAAAACGCCAACCGCAAGCGTCAAGTCAACAACAACATCTTGGTTCTTGTTCGGCATCGTAAAAATCCAAAAAATATTACCAAGGCACTGCAAATTAGCAAAGGGGGAGGATTGTTTGTACCCACTGTGTTTGTGGGGAGGATCCATCCAAGGGAACGTGAAAAAATCTGAATGCGTTTCCGAGGAAAATTTCAACGGCGACGAAGACGACGACTTTTCTGGGGGCGTGTCTCGACTGGAGTTTTGTTGATTGCGCCGCAGACCGTTCTGCAAAATTGCTATCAGCCCAACAGTTTGACAGAAAATTACGAACAATAATGCGTTCTGTTAATGGCGGCGGCGTTGCCATTATCAGACCGAAGGACCAAAGCCAGACTTTTGCAGACAACCCCCACTTCCATTTCCATTTTTAGCATAACTTTAACCATTTGGTCTAGTCTATGCGGCATAAAATGCCCACTATTACGGTCGCGCCAATTTAATTGTTGGATTT
The DNA here is from genome assembly GCA_037075285.1 of Drosophila lutescens. Taxonomy (NCBI): domain Eukaryota; kingdom Metazoa; phylum Arthropoda; class Insecta; order Diptera; family Drosophilidae; genus Drosophila; species Drosophila lutescens. The sequence continues at coordinate 4,019 of JBAMCF010001240.1, read as the reverse complement.
TCGGGTGCCACCAGCATTAAATTCGATTAAAGTCGCTGCCGCCATTTGGCTGGTGTTTCTGGTGATTTATGGCCACCATTAGTTTAATCAAAATCGGTTCACAAACTTGAATCTCTGCTACCAACCACACACATATTCATATATTGATAAATGAAAATTTACCCTTTTTGTGCATCGAAGCAAATGTGGCCATAAGTGTACACATGGGTCGAGACATCGGTGTCTGGGGCTAACCAAAAGCCAACGAGTTAAGGGCCAGGCTGCAGCTGTAGCCATGGACATGAACATGGCGCTATGGCTACATGACATGAGCGAAATTCGTTGGCACTTGGCTGCGCTTTTTCGGGGGCTGAAACAAATTGTCCGCAGACTGCGGCAGTGGGAGGATGTAACAACTGGCCAGGACACTGAACACCGAAGTCGGGGAACTATTAAAAATCTATTTGGGAGGGTTTTGTTTAAATTTAATCAGTTCTGAACTTGATAACTTTAAATTTGAGGCTACTAAAAATACAAATATATCACAAAGTAAGATAAAAAATGTATATTATTAAAACAAAGGTAAATAAAAGCTTTTATATTCAAAACATGTAGAAAATATTAAACATGTACAACATTAAAAAGTATTAAAAAATGTTGTTTTGATTAGAATAGGTAAACTAACATCAGGACAATCTTTATGAGAAATACATGGTAAAATATTATTTTTAATTTTTATATTATCTTGCTTATATTCAAAAAGAAATGTGTACTGTTAAGTATGCCAAAGAAAATTAATCAGAAAGTAATTTCATTAAGAAAATGTTGTTAGAAAGGCCTTATAAAAATTAGAAAAGGAATTAAAGTTCCCGCAGAGTTTAAGGCAAACCCGACCATGTCTGCATAATAATTTCCGTATCTGGACATAATGCAAATTTCAATTTTTTCCCATTCCCCTTTTGCATAGCCCACTGTAGGTTGTTGACATTTTCGGGTTCTATTAGAATTTCAGCCAGGACTCTCTGTCTGCGGACCCGGTGACTTTTATGCTTTGTAGGCGTCCGGAACGGAACGGAACTCATCCCGGCTGAAGCCCTGTCTGCCTGCCATTCACTTGGCCTGTCAACCCTGATACTTGACATTGCACAATGTGGAACCATCCTTCATCCTTCCATCCCTCTGTCACTCAAAATCCAAACCACCTTCGTTGCACAACTTTTCCCCCACTTTATTTTGGCCATTTTTGCGGTTGTCCAACAGGCTTAACTCAATTTGCCACCACAACGGACTTCCCGAAATTAAAAAGGCACGTGCAGGCTTTGAATGAAGGGCAAAAAGGTGTAATCCCAAGCTTGATGTGTGTTTTCATTTCTTTAGAAAATTAGCAGCAATGAAATAGCTATAATTTGTCGTCATTTAGCACACAAGATATTTTTGTTTATAAATAAACATGTTTTCTGTTTTTTTTTCTGTTTTTTTGGCGTTTCGTTTATAAGTAAACAATTTGGCGGCTGCTGGTGCTGTTGATTTTCAGATCAAATGAAGGCGTGGGCGAATGGGCCAGACCCAGGGGCGACCCTGCCTATAGGAAAAGTATTAATTGGCGGAAAACAACAACAGAACGGCAGACAGAAATGATACCGCACCTTAGATCCCATAAACATGCAACTACAAAAGCCGCGAATCCAGCAGGCTGGCAGAATCAACAAACATAATTGATGATATTTTCGAATTAAAAGGGAATGAATTAAGGCCAAAATCCAATATCGAGTCAAATAAATCACCAGATGAAAAACGAGAAAGCGAGCAAAAGTATTTTAATTTCTTGAGATTAAAACGAACTAATGGCAACTAAGAACTAAATAAGAAACCTTTTGTTTATTTCGGGGAAATTTTATGGGTGTCATCGATATTCAAGGTTATAACCTTTAACGCAATATTTCCGCTGCAGCATTCAGGTTTATTTGCGATATGTCAAAGCGAAATGATTTCTTTTTCGTTTTTTTATTTTGACAGACAAAGACTTTTCAGACAGATTTCTCCAGCCGAATGCCCGATTGCATTAAGCGAGGGAATTGCTTTGCCACGTGGAAAATGTCACTGTTTGGCGGAAGTAATCATCATCAGGGCCTTCGAGACTTTGAGTTCGGCAAACACGCCTTTCGCACACACTCAGAAAAAATAGGTGGCAGTTAAGGATTTCACACAAAATCAAATTTTCAGTATTGGGATTATGTTAAAATTAAAATAAGGAAATAAAGAAGAACCACTATTTATTAGTTCAATAAATTTGATTATTTAATTATTTTTGTTTGTTTATTTTAAATGGTTTTTTTTAGTTTTCGAACTCACACGTTTTTAGTTGCATTAAGTTGATATAATATAGAATTTTGAAAATATAAATAGTTGAAGATTATGCCTTATAAAAGTTAAGGGGATTCCAAGAACTTTAAAAATATTTTATTAAGGTTTCTCATTATCCTGACAATTAAGGCTTATTAAATTTAAGATTTATCAAGATTTCTGTGATATTTTCTCTCTGTTTATCCGCACGACCAGTGCATTTTTGTCGCCCAGACAGTATCGATGCGGCTGGATGGCTGGTTAATAGTTCCGCGAACAGTAGACCCTGGCCAAAAAGGAAAGTTGCAACTTGCCGGATCGGCAGATGAGTCAGCGGACTGCAGCCGGAACTGGCCGGGAGCAGCTCCAAGTGGCGCCGCAGCCGTGGCCATTATGTGGCAATTATGCTAGCAGTAGCAACCCCCTTGGATTGTTGGGGTAAATGCTTCGGCTGGGGGTTGGGGATCGGAAGTGGGGAAAACCAACCCCGGGAGTTCGACGCCAGTCGCAGCACGCCATGACGTCGTCCGGCGACCACAAGTTTGCTTTTTAACAACTCCCCCTCTCCTTTTTCCAAACAAAAAACAAATCGTTATCCAATACCGCCCCCTCGCAGCGAATGGAAAACAAACTTTGGCCCATGTTTGTTGTCAACAAATATCAGCTCTAATTTTCATGTACTGCGTGCAGTTGGGCATTTCGAATTTAAGCAAGTTCGCAGCTGCAAAACTTTGGAAATCACTGGGCTTTGCAGGCCGACACAACTTATGGCAGTGACTAGCGGATAAACAGATACAAAAGTATCTACAAGTTGTCCCCGTCAAGAGACAACAGCATGTGTGTGCCTGCAATTTGTGCAGCTTTTGTCGCAATGTCAAGAAACTTTTGTAGCTCTCCACCAGTCCCCTGGTTTTCCTTCCTCAGCCCCGAAAAATAAACCCCCACGCAGACGGCAAACAGTTAAGTTGTTTTTGGCATTTTATGTGCATAACATTTAGGGATCAAGACATCCAGAATTTATGCCCAGAAATGGTAGTTTACGAAACGCATTTGCGACCCTGTGCTTGGCTCAGATTTGGGTCTCCATTTATCATGTGGTGAGAAGCCAGCTTTTCCCAGATCTGCCACATGATAGTCCAACCGTATCGCATTGTTCTAGTTGGTCGAGATTACCGAAAGTCAGTTCTCAACTTTAGATTTGCATTAACTTTATTCGGTGAAATGGAGGCACAAATGCACGGGAAGAAAAGTAGTAGATTTAATAGGTTTTAAATAAGAGGTAACGAAAACCTCGGCTATTGAATACCCGTCGCTTAGCTGAATGAGTGTGAGAGATGGAGATATGCAAACAGCAATGCAAATAGTCGCTTGAAAATGCCTTATTTGCTCATAACTTTTTAATGAATATTCCGATTTTAAAATTTTCTTTTACATTTTAATAGGTATTAATAAACACAACAAAATGGCATTTATACTTTTACAAAATCTGTAAAGATGTGGGGAAACGCATGGACGGACGAACGAATGAACGGACGGACAAACGGACAGACAAACGGACAGACGGACATGGCTAGACCGACTCGGCTAGTGATCCTGATCAAAAATAATACTTTGCATAATTAGATTTAATGTATTTTAAATCAATCTTGAAATCAGGTGCCATTCAAACAAGATTAAATTATCACAAATGGAGAATC
>JBAMCF010001238.1:0-16761 GCA_037075285.1 Drosophila lutescens | reverse complement strand
AAATATCTCGCAAGACATTTGAGAACTTTTAAGCACTTTTCCTCCCGCGATTTTTAGTAACTGGTCGGCCTCTCCAAAGTCGAACTCTAATGAGAACTTCTGGCTCAGCTGCTTGCAGTTTTAAGTGTTCCCGCCGGTGTTGAATATCGTAGATTCTGGTCTATGATCGGCCCCGTTCATTTTCTTCGAATTATTTTAGACTCACCCCCAATAATAGGACTCGGCCGAAATGGTTAAATTTGGTTGCATTTTCCCTTTGAAAATCTTCCACGCTCAGCCCAAAACTGTTGGCACACTGACTTTGACGATTCACTTCTTGATCGGTGGAAGGTTCAAATGGAAAAGAACGCTGGTGCCGCTTGCCAATGGCGGCAATCCCCTTAAAAGCCAAAAATCAATTGACATTTCGCCTTGTTGACCTATTGCTTTCTCTTACCCCTAACCCTAGTTCGGCAACCACCCCACAGATGGCAGATTGCAGCGCTACAACATGAAGAGCACTGTCCAAGGTCGTTTGACAGCCACAGTCGCGAAAACTTTGTCCAAGGGAGAACCATCCTATCCGTCTGTGTCCCAAGTTCCTAAATATGTCGGTTGCCGACAGGGAACAGTGTATTTAACAACAGAAACTCTGTCTGAACTGTTTTGCAAGAACCCACATGTTGCGAGACTGCACAAGTTAGCACAACTCCACAACTGTAGTCCGCATCCGTGCCTGACCTCCATCCAGAAATACTGTCCATTCCGTCGAACCAAATGTAGGGGCGGGTCCGTGCCGAGAATTATCCCAAGGTTGTTTCCCAGCGAACTAAAAAAGGCGGGGGTTGTGCGGAGCTTAGTTTCACTGGTTGACAGTACTGGCGTAAATTTTCCATACTTTTTTATTGGATAGCCTCAACATTGCTGTTTATGTATGAAACACCATTTTGTTCATATGGCTGCTTCGGCTAGCTTTACAGTAGCCCATTCGGTCGACCCAATTTTTAAACACATTTTCGACGGTATGGCCCCCAATGGCCCAGGTGGCGACTTCAATCTCGTGCTTTAGGTCGGAAATCGTCTCTGGGTGGTTGGCGTGACAACCAACGGGGTTAAATCGAGGCGGCCAGTTGACATCGCCGTTTCGGCTGATTATGCGATTTTCGAACGTACCGCGCAACAGATCGATTGTGACGTTGGCTGTGTGACACGTAGCGCCCAAATGCGACAGTTTTGCTTATTAACATAACCACCGAGGTGGAAATGGGCTTCATCAGAAAACACAATTTTTGGTCGATTTTGATTGGGTCGACCGAATGGGCTACTGTAAAGCTGGCCTAGGCAGCCATATGAACAAAGTGGTGTTTCATACATAATCCGCACTGTTGGAAAATATATACTAGTTGTTTCTTTATAGCGATTTTAAAACGCAAATCTTACGTGGGCCACCCTGTATAAATGGAATATATCTTAAGCTGACTCAAGGGTTATTTACGCGTCCTCAACAATATTTTAGGTAAAGACATTGAAAGGTACAATAAGTTATTAAATTTGTTTAAAACGGTGAATATAAAACTGTAGACAGAAAAGTGTAAATAAATTAAATTTGGTTAAAACAGTGAATTTAAAACTGTAGACACAATAATGCAAAAAAAAACATAACATTTGGTTTTAATATACAAGAAATACAGTCTGGTATTTTTACCGACAATTAGAAGCCTATCACACGATAGCTGCACTTTTTTTGTATTTGTATTTTATTATTACGTGTCATCCTAACGCTACAAGTTTGGAACTTATAAATTAATGCGCTAGTCACAGATAGGTGCAAATATTTACTTATTATATGACTTAAAACTAATTTGATATATAAAAGAAAAACTAACCTAAGTCGCTTTCAAATTTTACTTTAATTTACCTAATAGTGTTTTTAATGTGTGAGAGTAGCTTTGTTTTGAATTGCATAGCACTTTCTTCAGCATTTTTAATCCTTAGATCAATACCTATAATAATCCTGAATACGTGCCATTTTTAATTGAAAATTTTAAATCGATAAAATATCCAACCGCGAGCTAAGCCAGAAGAACGCCATATGGTGTTTAATTCAAATTGAGTACTTTCAGGTATTGAAATCCAAAATGCAGTTACGTTTCAAAACCATAAAAATGTTGCACAGTGTTACTTGCGAAAATACTGAAGAAATAGTAAAACCATTTTTTTCCTTTCTCCTTAGTGTTCCAGAGGCCGAAAAATTACATGTTTGCTTGCCAAAACTACGCCTGGAGTTCATATTCCTTCGGAAAGAAATTTTCATGACTAGAGCCAAGCGAGCGGTACGGAATCAACCTGAACCGCTTCTGGTCAGCTCATTCAAAGGTCATCTAAAAGCGATAAACTCCATAGCTTTCATTAATCTCCCAAAAATAATATTTACGTGAGAAAATAATAATTTTTAATGTTTAGACATATTCTTTTTATAAACCTCTTTATAGGGGCAGCCATGATTACTCCTGTCGTCTGTGGACGCAGGGCGGACGATACTTGGGAACTCTTGGCACGGTTTTGCCGTGGTCTAAGCTTACGCCTTTTGAACGCGCTGGTTATGATAACCATTTATACCGAATTCCACCAGATATAAAAAGGTTGCCAGCTCCACAACTTTTAAAGTAATTTCAGGAATACAAGCCGAAAGAAGCATAAAGAGGGCTGACGTAAAGGCGATTGAAGATCGCGAGGAGGAAACTACTCAAACGGAGGACGTAATTGAGTTAAGAAAAATTCTTGACAGGCCCATTAAAGAGCCAATTTTGGGAAAGCATTTCGAGCTGCCGGGCCGGACAGGTTTGGACCAGCATATTGAGCTAGACACTAGTCAGAGCTATATTGCGGTCTTTACGCAACTGAAGGTTCATTCTACAGAAATGTTAGAGCGACTTTCAACACCAGCTGTGTTTGGACGTGTTCAGTCTGAGAACTATTTGCATCATTATATACCCGTTGAGGGAAAGGTAGACATGTGTGGCTCTTCGTTAAATATAAAGGAACCGTCACGTCGACGTTCGTCCAAGACAAACGACATGCGCAACATACGTACAGAGAAAACTCGTGGGGACGTAGGTTTAAGAATCAGTTCAAGCCGTGAATCGCAGTAATAGTCGAACTTGCATAACATTGTATCACTAGATCTCGATAATAGTTTAATTATTGTGATTCAGTCAGACAATCTGAAAAAAAAATAATAAAAAATCGTAATATTGCAATTTCTAAAAAGATAATTAGGGGAATGTGGGGCAAGAATAGTGGTAAAAGTTTGGTTAGACATTGCAGCTATAAGTAAAGAGCCATCGGAATGAGACTGGTATCATCGGAATGAGTGCTCTTTTGGCAATAACATTTTCCTACACAATTTTAAAGTCAGTTGCAAAGCCTTCGAGGGTAATACTCTAGTTTACGATCCTCACCCCCAAAATTCGCGAAAAACTTATCCTCGACGGACCTCGAATTCTTAAGAATTTACGTGAAGAAATATAGGCGCGGACTGCCATGGCTCTCTTGTAATCGAATATCAAAGTTACGTGCTTTGCTTTAAAAATAAAGTAGCCTTTTATATGATTTTGAGTGCTTTGCTATAAAAAACATAAGGGCTTTTCATTTCTTGTCAAAATAATAGGCGTTCAGAAAAATTCGACCAAAATGTGAAATTGTTTTAGAGGGGGCCAGACCCAGCAGCCGCGAATAAAGTATTCTCGATGGACCGCGATTCCTTAAGAATTCGCGTGACCATCGATGACCAACTTTTAAAAGCGAGTCTGAAGAAATCGCGGTTGTTGACTGACAGGAGCCAACATAGTAGTCCATGGATCGCGACCTATAAAAAGGTCGTGATTGCAGACAAATTTGATCTAACTCTGAATAGCATTAAATATTACACAATCTAATTTCTGTTTTTTTTGTATTTAATCATTAACATTTTAATGTAAGTTAAAAAAAAGAAAACTAAAAATTCGTAAACGTAAAAATTAATAAAAAAAAAACAAGAAAGGAAGCTAGCTTCGGCCAGACGAAGCTTATATACTAGGGCGGGTCGATTTGTATGGAGCCGAAAAAAGTTATGAATCGTATAGGAGGAACGTAATCTTTAAAGGATTCTAAGGAACATTGCCGAACAAACTTGTGGTCTACAATGACGTTTGACCCCCCCAAACGCGATTGAAAATTACTGGTTTTTTTGTGAAAAATATCATAGTAGCCAGCACAGACATATTACTGAATTTGAGAAAAAAAAAGTGGTTTCAAGTTCAGTAATACATCTGTGCTGGCTACTATGATATTTTTTACGAAAAAACCAGTAATTTTCAATCGCGTTTGGGGGGGTCAAACGTCATTTTAGACCACAAGTTTGTTCGGCAATGTTGCTTAGAATCATTCCAAGAATACGTTCCCCCCATACGATTTTTGGGCTCCCAATTCGACCCACCCTATTATATACCCTTGCAGATAAAAGAAATACCTTTTTAAGTTGTGTTTGGACTGCATATTGTCAACACGAGAACTTGCAGTGTAACTGACGTCACACTGTAAGCTCTCTAGTTACAGACATTCTTCTTTGATCTTTGAAAGATCGAACCATATCACAGTTAATTTGTTCATATGCACATACATAATTTGGAGAGCTGCAGCTTCGGTAAATGAAATGTAAAACCGACAATTTAGTCTGCGAGCGACAGTCAATATATTCAGAAGCACCCTCTGTGCTCTTATCTTTTATACTTTCTTACATAACCTAATTAAATCGAACGCAAATTTTTGGAACCTTTCGACTTCATATAGAAACGGACAGACAGACAGACGGACAGACAGACATGGCTAGATGGACTCGGCTATTGGTGCTGATCAAGAATATATATACTTTATGTGGTCGGAAACGTCTCCTTCACTGCGTTACAATATCTGACTGAAATTATAATACCCTCTGCAAGGGTATAAAAATTAGGCATAAAATTTAAAAAAAAATCGCCAATTAGGATTTTTTATTTTGCTATATGAAAAGCAATATGACATTTTGAAAAAAATCGCGCGATTTGTTTTACATTTTGCTTGCCTGCGGCACAACTTTTTTATTTACATTAAGAAATATAGGCGCGGACTGCCATGGCTCTCTTTTAATCGAATATCAAAGGTACGTGTTTTGCTTTAAAAATAAAGTAGCCTTTTCTATGATTTTGAGTGCTTTGCTATAAAAAACATAAGGGCTTTTCATTCCTTGTCAAAATAATAGGCGTTCAGAAAAATTCGACCAAAATGTGAAATTGTTTTATAGGGGGCCAGACCCAGCAGCCGCGACTAAAGTATTCTCGATGGACCGCGATTCCTTAAGAATTCGCGTGACCATCGATGACCAACTTTTAAAAGCGAGTCTGAAGAAATCGCGGTTGTTGACTGACAGGAGCCAACATAGTAGTCCATGGATCGCGACCTATAAAAAGGTCGTGATTGCAGACAAATTTGATCTAACTCTGAATGGCATTAAATATTACACAATCAAATTTCTGTTTTTTTTTGTATTTAATCATTAACATTTTGATGTAAGTTAAAAAAAGAAAACTAAAAATTCGTAAACGTAAAAATTAATAAAAAAAAAATTAGGCATACAATTTAAAAAAAAATCGCCAATTAGGATTTTTTATTTTCCTTATACTGAAAAGCATTATGGCATTTTGAAAAAAATCGCGCGATTTGTTTTACATTTTGCTTGCCTGCGGCACAACTTTTATATTTACATGAAGAAATATAGGCGCGGACTGCCATGGCTCTCTTGTAATCGAATATCAAAGTTACGTGATTTGCTTTGTAAGGAAGCTCTTAGGCTGGGATAGATACTCAGGGCTCCCAGGGTCACTTACAATAATTTATTTAAGTTTCAAGGACTTCAGGGAGGGGCGAGATAAACCAACCCTAGACGGGCCCTGTGGCAGGAGGTTGTTTCCCAAAAATGCCGACCATGGGCCGAAACCTGCAGCGGGTTTAGATTCCGACAATCGAGTACAGGACTCCGTTGAAATCTCCACCCGCCACACGCTCCGGGGTCCGCACTGCCCGTGGATCCGACAAACGAGTGCAAGACTCCATCGTGATCCACGGCCACTGCGTGCCCCAGGACCGGTGATAGCTGCGGACCCGACAAACGAGTTCAAGACTCCATCGTAATCCACGGCCATCACACGGTTCGACCACGATCGGCGGAAGGGCTTTCCTAGATGGGAAAAAATAAAGGAGTGGCGAATTTAATTTCCCCTCCTAAACTCACACACCCACACACACACAGAATATAAGAGGCGATGTTTATTTTAGTGCGAAGCACTTTTGGTCATTTATTAAATTTTTAAAGCTCGAATTTGGGTTTTACTGAGGGGCGTACACAGTCTTATGCTACGCCACTCTTGTCAGTCGGTCGAAGAAATGTTTAAAAAACAAGAGAGAACGCTATAGTCGGGTGCCCCGACAATCAGATACCCGTTACTCAGGTAAAGGGTGTGCGAGGGAGATGGAGATAGAAACTTTGAACACGCATAACTTTTTAACGAATGGTCCGATTTGAAAAATTTCTTCTACATTTCGATAGGTATTGATAAACACAATAAAACTGCATTTTTACTTTTCCGAAATATTGAAATTTTTAAAATCGTATATAAGCGATTGTGGGCGTTAGAGGGGGCGTGGCACCTTTTTGAAACAAACTTGCGCTGCGCAGGAACTCCTAGAATCTGCAGGCAAAATGCCAATCTTCTAGCTTTTATAGTTTCCGAGATCTCAGCGTTCATACAAACAGACAGACAGACGGACAGACGGACACATCGGACATGGCTAGATCGACTCGGCTGGGGAAGCGAGAGTGTTCGCCGGTGTGTGAATGCTGATGAGCGTGTAAAAGCGAGAGTGTTCGCCGGTGTGTGGATGCTAAGAGCGTGCAGGTGCTGATGTGTGGGTGATGAGAGCGTTGCGTTCCGGTGTGTGGATGCTGATGAGCGTGTAGACGCGAGAGTGTTCGCCGGTGTGTGGATGCTGATGAGCGTGTAGAAGCTGATGTGCACTGATGAGAGCGTTGCGTGATGAGAGCGTTGCGTTCCGGTGTGTGGATGCTGATGAGCGTGTAGACGCGAGAGTGTTCGCCGGTGTGTGGATGCTGATGAGCGTGTAGATGCTGATGTGCACTGATGAGCGTGTAGACGCGAGAGTGTTCGCCGGTGTGTGGATGCTGATGAGCGTGTAGATGCTGATGTGCACTGATGAGAGCGTTGCGTTCCATGTGGGTGCTGATGTGTGGATGATAAGGGGAAGCGAGAGTGTTCGCCGGTGTGTGGATGCTGATGATGTTGGGTAGGTTGGCTATTTAAAAGCTAAACTAATATTAATCTCTTCATGAGTCTTACATGGCTATAAAATATTCAAAAATTCCTACATGTCTACAAAAATTAGTCGGCAATTGTGGGGGCCGTTTTACGGTTCCTCACAGCTTTAAAAATAAAGTAGCCTTTTCTATGATTTTGAGTGCTTTGCTATAAAAAACATAAGGGCTTTTCATTCCTTGTCAAAATAATAGGCGTTCAGAAAAATTCGACCAAAATGTGAAATTGTTTTATAGGGGGCCAGACCCAGCAGCCGCGAATAAAGTATTCTCGATGGACCGCGATTCTTTAAGAATTCGCGTGACCATCGATGACCAACTTTTAAAAGCGAGTCTGAAGAAATCGCGGTTGTTGACTGACAGGAGCCAACATAGTAGTCCATGGATCGCGACCTATAAAAAGGTCGTGATTGCAGACAAATTTGATTTAACTCTGAATAGCATAGAAATAATAAACAATATACCGGCCTGTTCCAGCTTTCACTCGGAAGTGAATTTGATTTCATGCTAGCGGATTTAAGTCCGCCGGTCAAATGCTTGGCGGAAAGTTTTTGTGTGAATTTTACGGAAGTTAACAGAGTAACAACGAGGGATATTTGAATCCGTGGAGTTCTTTCGGAAGTGAGTCCTGGAACAGGTCTGGGAAATTCGATTCCATGTGAATCTTTCGGAAGTGAAAACTAGAACAGGGCCGATAATTTCTGTTTTTTTGTATTTAATAATTAACATTTTGATTTTGATTTCAGGTTAAAAAAAAAGAAAACTAAAAATTCGTAAACGTAAAAATTAATAAAAAAAAAAATTAGGCATAAAATCGTTAATAAGGATTTTTTATTTTCCTTATACTGAAGAGCACTATGGCATTTTGAAAAAAATCGCGCGATTTGTTTTACATTTTGCTTGCCTGCGGCACAACTTTTTTATTTGTTTTTCTTTTGTTTAGTGCTTACATTGCGTTCAAAATTATAAATGTCGCCTATGGCTGAGATGTATAAAATATTCGTAATGGCTTGTGTGACGGCCAAGTCCAACAAATAGGAAATGATCCTCGTTGGTCTGTGATTTCGGTAATACAATACATTAGCGGGCTCACCCCCGAAATTCGCGAAAAAATTATCCTCGATGGACCGCTATTTCTTAAGAATTGACGTGCAAAAAGAACTTGGCGGTCGGCCATGGTTCTATTGTAATTACTATAAAAAACAAGGGTGCTTTTATCATACTTGCTATAAAAATCGAGTTGTCTTTCAAGTTTCCGTAATATTCAAATTTTATCAAAAATTTTGGTTTATTGATTCAGCTCATGCAAAGTGGTCGAAGACGATGGAACAATAATGTTTTTATGCCGGCGAAGGTTCGCAGTTGAAAGTTTCAACAAAAAGAAGAAAACAAAGAGGCAGTGTCCATTTAAGGCATTTAATAGCTGAGTTTAGCAATTCATGTTTATAATAGGTTTAATACAAAAAAAGTAATAATCAAATTATAAAAATGAATTTAATTTTTAAAAATTCCTTAAAAAATATAAAATTGCTTGCGCAAGCAATTTTATATTTTTAAGGAATTTTTAAAAATTAAATTCATTTTTATAATTTTCTAGCTTTTAAATATCTGATTTAGCTATTTTTTGACCCGGCTGCCATCACCACTCATTTTTGTTTACATGTCGCCGCCTAGGATAAAACTAAAATTTGAACTTTGTCAACCGAAAAAAGTTGAAAAATCCGAACTTTAAAAATCCACCATAAATCCAATTTTTTATGAATTTGGGCCATACTCGGCTTGTTTTGTCCGATGGAATGTAAACTTTAAGTTTGTACCCATTATAATTTTTCAACGGATTTATTTTGAGTTTTTACGATACATACTGCCGACCTACAGAGGACCAAAAAACACATTTTTCATCTTTGTCGAGCTGCTGCGCTGCCATTACTTATCCAATCATATTGATCTGTATGGCAAAGTTAAGCTCTGATCTATTGACTTTATAATGAAACAAAAACTGGCCCAATTGGGTGGATATTTGCCGAGATATAGGAAGAAATTCAAAAAAGTCCGATATTTAACATTTTGAACTTTAAAAAATCTTTTAAAAAAAACTGTGCCATCGAAAAAAAAATTAGTGGTATTTTCGTGATTTGGGGGTCGAACACTAACAGAATTTGCCATCAATTGCCTTGGAGCAGTTTGGCTGTAAACTAGTGTACTCGAAAAGCGCCAGTCAGCAAGGCTTGTTTATCGAAAAATTGTGAGACCAGAGTTACTCAAAAATCTTTATCGAACGCGTCTTTTCAGTGTTGTAAAGACGGAAATTATTTGAATTTGGCTCTGCCATTTTAATTACTGGCGGCAACTTCAAATTCTGGCGGGAACTAATTATAGTTTGAAAGTTGAAAACAACTTTGAAAACAACAAAACTTGCTTGCGCAAGCAATTTTATATTTTTAAGGAATTTTTAAAAATTAAATTCATTTTTATAATTTTCTAGCTTTTAAATATCTGATTTAGCTATTTTTTGAAACGGCTGCCATCACCACTCATTTTTGTTTACATGTCGCCGCCTAGGATAAAACTAAAATTTGAACTTTGTCAACCGAAAAAAGTTGAAAAATCCGAACTTTAAAAATCCACCATAAATCCAATTTTTTATGAATTTGGGCCATACTCGGCTTGTTTTGTCCGATGGAATGTAAACTTTAAGTTTGTACCCATTATAATTTTTCAACGGATTTATTTTGAGTTTTTACGATACATACTGCCGACCTACAGAGGACCAAAAAACACATTTTTCATCTTTGTCGAGCTGCTGCGCTGCCATTACTTATCCAATCATATTGATCTGTATGGCAAAGTTAAGCTCTGATCTATTGACTTTATAATGAAACAAAAACTGGCCCAATTGGGTGGATATTTGCCGAGATATAGGAAGAAATTCAAAAAAGTCCGATATTTAACATTTTGAACTTTAAAAAATCCGCGCTTGGAGAAGATAAAGGGAGCAAACATTTACTGTTTCAAGTCCTTCGCGTGGAACTTTCCAACATATCGGCCTTGTAGATTCTCTACATTGTAATAACTGTTGCCTAGCTTACTGCGTATTCGTGCTTTTATAAAAGCTGGAGCTAATTTTGCACTAAAACCTTTAGCGAAGTTGATTTGCTGGAAATTGCGTCTATAGATTTCTTGGCCGTTCTTAAAAGAGACTTCTCGACTGCGTAAATTGTACGATCGTTCATTCCTATCATGCTGAACCTGCATTGCTTGCTTAGCACGACTTCTTATGAGGTCAAATGAATCTTCTTTCGAGAACTGTGCAATACGATCTTCTAACCTTTCCAGGGTATGCAAGAGCTTATAGGACGAACCATTGGTGATCATGTGTTGGCCGAAGGCAAGACGATATGGACTTGTTTGAATAGCAGAGTGGACGCTAGACCTGAGAGCACAGCAAGTATGATTTAGCATTGAATCCCAGTTCTTTTGGTCGGGATCTATGTACGATTTTATGGCCGAGATTACAGAGCGATTGACCCTCTCAGAAGCGTTAGCTTGGGGTGCATAAAAGGCTGTATAGTTGTGATTGATGTTGTACTTATCCAAAAGAGAGTTGAATGACTTCGATTTGAATTGGACGCCATTGTCCGAGACTATTGTCTCTGGTACGCCAAAACAGAGAAATAGTTCCTCTACGAATGGGTTTATAGCTTCGGCAGTAAACTTTTTGACTGGTTTAAGAAAAGGAAACTTAGACAGATGGTCTAAAACCACAAAAATACCTATATTACCCGAACGACTGCGTGGATATGGACCTAAAAAGTCGACATATAGCTTTTGAAAGAACCTGTCTGCTGGAACTGTCTTTCCCATGGGTGGTCTAAGGGTATGATTTGGGTGTTTGCTACGCTTGCAAATCTCACAGCTGTTTATATACGCCTTAACATCAGCTACCAGCTTGGCCAAAAATACCATCGGCGAAGCTTTTCTAAAGCTTTGTTAATGCCACAGTGAGACGCGAGAGGATCCTCATGAGCCAGCTGAAGAGCTACTGCCGTTAACTCTTTCGGTAACCATACCTTCCAGCAGTTTTCATCAGCGACTTTTTCCTCTGCTGCGTGCTCTGCCCTACGAAAAATGAGATCACCTTCTACTTTCAAATCAGGAGTTTGATGTGTATTTGAAATAACTGTGTTACGTAAGGCCGTATACTCAGTGGTCTTGAAGGCATCGGATTCTAAATCCACGAAGCCATCGACTGACAAGACTGAAAGGTCCTCTACATGGGTGCGCGACAATGCATCAGGAACAACGTTCTGAGAGCCTTTTCGATGAACTATCTTGAAATCGAATCCCTGTAACTTTAAGGACCATCTGGCTAGTCGGGAGCTCAGATCAGTTTGACTCATTAACCACTTGAGCGAAGCGTGATCGGTGATGATTGTGAATTCCTGTCCCTCAATGTATGCCCTAAACTTCTTTATAGCCAAAACTGCAGCAAGGCATTCCTGTTCGGTTACGGTATACTTTCTTTGACACTGATTAAGCTTACGAGACATGAATGATATCGGAACCTCATCACCCTCTGAATTTGTTTGCATCAGAACTGCTCCTACGCCAGTGCTGCTCGCATCGCAATGGATGGAAAAAGGTATGTTAAAATTCGGACTGTGTAATACTGGCGCTGAGCTCATCTGCAGTTTTAAGTTTTCGAAAGCAGTTTGAGCTTCGTTGCTCCAATCAAACTTTCGTTTTTGCTTCAGAGTGTCTGATATTGGAGCAGCTAAACCAGCATAGTTTCGGATGAACTTATGGTACCACCCTGTAAGTCCAAGAAATCGACGGACTTGTTTGACAGAACGAGGCACAGGAAAACTACTGATGGCTGAAATCTTCTCAGGATCTTTTGCTATGGTGCCATTACCGATTATATGTCCGAGATATTTGACCTCTTTTCTGCAAAACTTGCTCTTTTCGACGTTTATTGTCAAATTAGCTTTGGTTAACTCGGTTGCTACTATTCTCAACACCTCCAAATGACGTTCGAAAGTATCCGAAACGATCAACAAATCGTCTAAGTAGATGAATATTTCATTTCTTAGCTGAGCAGGTATTAGTTTGTCCATTAGCCTTGACATAGTAAGAGGAGAATTGGTTAAACCAAAGGGCATAACAGTGAATTGGTAGAGTGGTCTACCAGGAACAGCAAACGCTGTCTTGTCGCGCGAGTTTGGATCCAACGGGATTTGCCAGAAGGCATCTTTTAAATCCAAGCTCGTGATGAACTCTGCTTTCGGCAGCCTCCCTAAAATGCCATCGATTAACGGCATGGGCATCTTTTACTGTCACCTCGTTTACTTTTCTGCTGTCTATGCAGAGACGAACTTTTCCTGGCTTTTTGACCAAAACAACTGGGGAGGACCATGGGCTATTCGATTCCTCTATAACGCCAAGACCTATCATTCTGTCTAGTTCACCATACATTAATTTCTCGGTTGCTGGGGATACAGCATAATGACGCTGTTTTATTGGTTTAGCGTTAGCAACATCGATTGAATGTGAAATTAATGAAGTCCTACCTAGACCCATTTTCGCAAAGGAAGGAAACAGTTGGATGACATTGGTCAACAATTGCTGCTGTGGCAAGGACAAAGGTCTCATCTGAGAGTTTTCAATCTCAGCAATAGAGAATTCTTGAGGTGTCAGATTAGTTGGTAGAAGATTAAATTTTGTCCAAAAATCGATGCCCAAGTATAAGTCTCCGGAAAGCGATGGAACAATATACAAAGTAACTGGTTTTGCGTTTCTCTGATAACAAATATTTGTGTTTATTCTTCCCACTATTTGTTGAGATTGACCATCTGCTGTTCTGACCGAAGATTCTATTGGTTTAAATGGCTGGTCCATCTTCAGAATCTCGGATGCAAAATATCCACCTGCACAGCTGACCGAAGCACCTGTATCTAGCAAACCAATCACGTCCTTTCCCAACACTGATACTTTAGCATATGGCCGATAGTCTCCTAATTTTCCTACTATAGCTGATAGAAGGGCTTTCTTTTCCTCTCTGATCTGTTTCCGAAAGGATTTTCGACGAATTTGGGAACGAAATAGTGTCAGTTTTGGGGTCTCATAGTGGTTATAAATTGGTAAATCCGGTATGTAAGTCAAGTCTGGTTTATAGTTGTTTGAGCTATTAGGAGTGGATCCTAGTTGGAGGTGTCTTCTTGAGACGACCTCGGTCGGCGTGTACTTTTCGGCTGTACACGAGCCAAGTAGTTTTTAGCAGGCTTCGCCGAGCAAGTACTGCAACTTGCCTTGTAAGTGTTAGCTTTTCCACACCCATAACAAAAGACTTTTCGTTCTGCAATACACTCTTGGTAGCGATGACCTTTAATTCCGCAATTCCAACAAGGGATATCCAAAGCTGACACTTCGAACTCGTCCTCGAAGTCCTCATTGTCGTAATCGTCCTCTTCGATCTGGGGATCGACCGCGCAGACAACTTTTCGAGGAACAGGGCGAGAAAAGTGAGGCTGAGACTTAGGAAGAGTTTTCATAAAGATTTCACGCTTGAGAACCAGTGCTCTTAATTGAACAACAGTACTTGTTGACTCGTATAGAATTTCATGCTGAATGTCTGGAAGGAGGTTAGCTCTGAGAATTTCGACCAAGGCTGTTTCAGACAATGGTTCAGTTAGTTTATCCGCTAGTGCGGCTAGCAAAGCCAGCTAGTAAGTCTAAGTCACCATTCAAGGTTTGCAAAACAACAGCCTCAACGCGGTACAGGAAATCATCAATCGACAATGAACCCTTTCCAGAAAACTTTAGTTTCCAGTTGGCTATTGTTTGTGTTATCTTGTCAGGTCTCAATTCCGACAACATGATTTGCGATCTCTGACCATTTTCGGAACCACCAGACTCGCGACCTGCAGAATTATTGTCAGGTGGTAGCCCTGAATTATCAAAGTTATTCTGATACTGTACAGAATGTTGTGGACAGTTCGGATTGATGCTGAGTCCTGTTGTGATAGCTTGGGTTAGCTTATCAGTTTGATCCTTCATGGACCTAGCTAAAATGATTGACTGCTCTGACATGGCTGCAGCCATCGCTTCCGCTATAGCCTTTTTAATGGAGTCAGCCATGGTTAGTTGCTCTGCCTGCTGCTGTGGAGCTGTGTTATCACCAGGGTTAACCATGTTCAGACTTGTATCCTCTAGGCGCTTAGTTTGTGATCGGGTCAAAACCGATATCGGGAGAATGGGAGTTTTAACTACTTCTTTTGAAGTAGATGCACCTGAACTATCGGATGGAATACCAGTCAAGTGAGTCAAGGACTCTTTGCACACAGGGCACAAGGTTCTTCCTGGTTTATCGAGACACTTTTGATGGAAACTGTGTCCACAATTGGTTATATAAAATTCAGACTCCGACTGAATAATATCAGAGCAACAGTGACAATGAAGATCGTCAATGCGCGGTACTGGCATTTCAACACCGAAACACTAAATGTTATTACAATAAAAATGATTTTAGCCTAATTGCAAAAACAAAAAAAAATTATTAAATATTATAAATGGGAGAAATTTAATAAAAATGTGGATATAAAAAGTTAATCAATCATAAAAGTTTGGAAGCTATGCAAACAAGTCAAATAGTTTAGAGTCAAACATCAGCCAGGTATTACAAGGAATATGAAAAGTAGAAAAGAAAAGTTTAGGGAATTCGACCATAATCCGTTGATCGGAAGGCGTAAAACTTGTCCACAGCCTACATCCAGATTCAATTTTTTTGATGATCGTATTCATAGTATAGATTTTGAAAAATATAAAGGGTAAGGGAATTTGACCGAACGAAGTTAGTTGATCGGCAGGTGTAGCACTTGTCCACAGTCCTGTCTCCAGATTCCACTCTCCGATCGTCGCCTTCAAAGATTAGATTGTTGAACAAATTAAACAATCACACGCGGACACGAAGTTCAGCCGAAGAAGGCAAAAGACAACATCTTTCCGAAACTCACGATCACAACGTCAATGAAAATTTTAAAATACTCAAGCGAAAGGAAAAAAATTAACTTTAATGGACACGAAGCACAGCCAAAGCCAAAATGGCAATCGGCAACAATTCAACTTTCTGCCACTCACGATCACAGTAAAATAAACCTGTAGGGTATGCAAACTAAATAAGTGTTAGTAGACGGGATGGCCGTAGCAATTACATCCACGTAAAAACCAATAAACAACGCTTCCTAATCACAATTTGCCTGCACACGATTATTTTTAAGTTAGATTTCGGAGTTATAAAATTTATTATAACACATCCAGATACTCCAACAAAAAAATGATGTTCAACTGCTAGTCTAGGCAATAAATAAATTATTGTATCCACAGAACTAAACAGCTAAACTAGAAAAATGGAAAATGAAAAACAATAAAAACTTCAAAGTCAGAAATAGAAACCTAGTCAGATGGAAGTGACTACCTTGTGAGGAGTTGAATAACTCCCCACAAATAAAACAGCAATAATTGCGGATGGCCGGCCGCTTACCAGTTACGGCGAATTAGCGTAGTAGCGGCGCGGCGAAGAGAGAATGGAGAGAGACTCACAAAAAGAGAGTTTGGAGACCGAGAAGTGTAGAATGAGAGTTTGGAGACTTCGAGGTTGAGAGAGGGAACTCTCACAAAGAGAGTTTGGAGAGTCATGGCGGAAGATGAGAGAGTGGAGACTTGGCGGGCAGAGCCAGAGTGCCGTGTGCAAAAGGGAAATAACGGAACTGCACCGGACTTTAGACTCTGCCGTGAACTTTGGACCAGGAGGACAAGTGCCACATCTCAGCAACGGAGCGGCACACAGGCGTGACACATGCAGCCAAGGAATCAGCGGGACTGCAGCAACACGCAGAACTACAAGTTAAGGCCGTACGTGAAGGACAAGTGGGTCAAACAGGAACCACGGACTTTGGACCCGCAGTGGAGAGATGCCGCGGGCAGAGCGCAAGAGGGACATAACGGTACCCAGAGGCCCTATATAAAGCCGCTGGGCGCTGGCAGCAGGATCAGTCGATCACGAAGAGTCAATCTATCAAGATCAGTCCAGATATCAAAGTGAACAAGTCAGCCAGTACAGTGAACTACAAGTGAACAGCAACAAGTCGAATCGCCGGAAGCAGCGCCGTGGGAGCCTACAAGGAGCAAGATCGCTACGTCGAGACGTTCGGGATTGGATCACCAGGAATCTCCGAATTGAGACACAGGTAGCTGAGGTCCAGAGGGCGTCACACGGCTAGGTCAAGGCGATCCGTTTTCATTCCTGTCTCAACTAAATCCTCGCATATAGCCTGGAGCGTCGAACAGAGTTTGAGTGGTGAAAGCCTGCGACAAGGGAC
>JBAMCF010001237.1:0-41201 GCA_037075285.1 Drosophila lutescens | reverse complement strand
TTCAATCGCCCTTTTTAACTGTATTATGGTTTCTTTTTGTTGAACGGATTGGTGCAGCGATTTTAAAATATTTTCATTTTTCTATTGATCAGATTTTAAAATACAGTTAAAAAGATTTCCGTAGCTTATACTTTTAAATTGTAACCCACTTTCTCATTTTTCATAAATCCATTATTAGCAATTCAAATTATTCATTGAACATCATAATTTTTTAGATTGCATTAATATATTTTTTTAAATTAAGAAGCAAGAAGTTATTGTCCCACGTTGAAATTGGTAGGGATTTCTTTGTTAGACCAATATGCATTTTTCCTATTAGTTTCACCTAAATGGAAACGGTCGTTCTTCCGGAAATCATTAAGAACGATAACTGTTCGTCTAACATTATTTCAAGTATAACAACGAAAGACTGCTTTGTTTTTTATTGTTTTATTAAATTATGCAGAAAGTATTGGAGGTCCCATGACGAAACTTTCAGGGGCCAACAAGAATTATGTATTGTACATTATACTATTTTTTTAGAAAGATTAAAAATGCCGATTTGCAGAAAACCGCGTCTGAAATATTTTTTTTTAAGTTTGGACTATACATTGCACTGGAACCATTGTGGGTGTTATTTTCATCTGAAAGCTTGTCAAATTTAATAATTTTGAAGTATTTTTATTTTTTTTTACCCCACGTAATATTAAGTTATAAATCAATTAAACAAAAAAAAAAAGCGTCGCCATATCTTCGCTTCTGTCATGGACTTTTTTTTTACCTTTTTAAAAATTCTTTTTAAATGGTGTAATATCGTGATAAAAACAAGAAAGGAAGCTAGCTTCGGCAAGCCGAAGCTTATATACCCTTGCAGATCATTCTATTAATTTACAAATCGCAAAAATGTTAAATTTCCTATTATTTCACATACATTTTTCGATCGTTTCTATGGCAGCTAAATGATATAGTAGTTCGATCTTTTTAAAATTAAAATCGAAATTCGGAAATATTTAAAAATAGTCATATCCCAGAGTAGAAGAGAATGTAATAAAAATCAACAAAGATATAATTTTGTTCCTATTAATTTCCATTTAATTTTTTGACCGTTCCTATGGCAGCTATATGATATAGTGATCCGATTTTTTAAATATTTAATTCGAAATTCAGAAATATATAAAAAATAATATTCCCAAGATTAGAAGGTAATACTTCAAAAAACACCGAAGCTAGAATTTTTTTAACGTTTTTTTTCCGATCCTTCCTATGGGAGCTATAGGATATAGTTGTCCGATCCGGTCGGTTCCGACTTATATACTACCTGCAATAGTAAGAAGACTTTTGGGAAATTTTCATCCCGATAGCTTAAAAACTGAGAGACTAGTTTGCGTAGAAACAGACAGACGGACAGACGGACAGACGGACAGACGGACAGACGGACAGACAGACAGACGGACAGACGGACGGACAGACGGACATGGCTAGATCGACTCGTCTAGTGATGCTGATCAAGAATATATATACTTTATGGGGTCGGAAACGTCTCCTTCACTGCGTTGCAAACTTCTGACTGAAATCATAATACCCTCTGCAAGGGTATAATGAGATATCGTTCTGAGACCATTAAGAAAATCTCGATACGTTTCACAAAGAATCACTCTTATGTGTGATATGTAGGCTAGGTGTTAGTGTGTTGGTACACAGTGCGGTGAACACGAGTTCGAACCCCAAATTTTTTCCCCTTTTATTTAAAATGATATTTTTTTTGTATTACTATTTGTACTACATATCTACTAGATATTATCTAGGCAACTGATATATTTTTATGTTATGTATTATTCACAGTAAAATACTTATGTATTTCGTTATGTTCCGTAGTTCAACTAACATATCTGTTAAGTAACTAACATATTTAAAGTATTGTCATCATACCCCGCCTAATGGTAACAAGCACACATTTAAATCTTTGCAAAATTTAGCTTAGAACGGCTTCAATCGCACTTTGAGTGATATTTTTAAGCGAAATAATATCTCTCACAAATAATGATCATTTGTGAGCGATATTTTTTTCGCTTACAAGTAATGATTACTCCTGATACATATTTATACAACTCAAAAATAATGATTATTTCTGATCAATATCAATTAAAAATAAAAAAAATGAAAAGGTTATCTAAATAGTAACCAAATGGTGTATTCCATTTGGTTTTCCGACTATTATAAGTGACTGATTTTTATGTTCAAAAAATCAAAAATAATGATTATTTTCGGTCCCTGCGGCTTACACTTCCTAATAATAACAAGAAAGGAAGCTAGCTTCGGCCAGCCGAAGCTTATATACCCTTGCAGATAAAAGAAATACCTTTTTAAGTTGTCAGAAATCAAAACGCCTACTTCCTGCAAAGTTACAATGAATTTTCTTATATTTGTTTGATTATTCGTATGGGAGCCTTAAGATATAGTGGTCCGATCCGGCTCGCTCCGACATATGTACTACCTGCAATAGAAAGAAGACTTTTGGGAAGGTTTCATTGCGATAGCTTTTAAACTGAGAGACTGAGAGACAGACGGACAGACGGACATGGCTAGATGGACTCGGCTATTGGTGCTGATCAAGAATATATATACTTTATGTGGTCGGAAACGTCTCCTTCACTGCGTTACAATATCTGACTGAAATTATAATACCCTCTGCAAGGGTATAAAAATCGGGAGATGCGGTCAGTGGTCTTCCGATCTGAAAATGTCCGTGCGTCAGTGCTGCCAAATCTCGAGGGCTGGAAGAAATAGCAGTGAGAGGTTGAGAATTTAATATCGCTTGCCATTCAAGCCAAGCTTGAACTCGGTCCGCTGGTAAAGGACTCATGATTTGCCTTAACAGTCTTGGCCGCGTCTTACAACAGATGATGCGGCGTCGTGCGGCTGTCAATGCGAGCTGTTTTCCGTTTATAGTCCAAAATCGTATTTGCCAATAATGCGTGGGGACCGCAATGGTTTTATTGTCAAACGTCAAACTTGAGTTCTGTAGTCGTTCACCCACTCGTAGCAGATTGTTTTCGTCTAGAAAGGGGTCCAATGATCGATAAGGATCTGATACTGCTACACATCCACCCCATTTTAATTTCGATATTGTTGCCTGGAATACTACTCCTTGTATTTGTTGTATTATTCGGTGTAGTGTCTTTTCCCGCTTTTTTGTAGTTATTGGTCCTATTTCTCGTTGTCGCCTGTTCTACAGTTATTTACAAAATCCATCATGATTGATCTTAATTGCCCAGTGTATGCTTTTAGTTGTTCTCAGCACCTGGGTGTTGATGTTCCTTTGCTCGGGATCTTCTCCATTCGGCATATGATTGGCGTTTGTTCTGTTGTCAAAAATGACGGACCATAGAACCAAAAACACCTGTGCCTTAATTGTTGTGCTCAATTGTCTGCTGAGTTGTCTTTAGATAGATAAGTCCAGTGACCCGGATTTGTTAGTTCATGGATTTGGGAAATTCGGTTCCCCACAACGGTGTGAAACCATGAAGCTGATGCATTTATCCATACCAACACTATCGTAGAGTCAGTCCAATACTGTACTTTATCAAAGCTTATTTGTACATCCCTTTGAATTCTTGCGAGCTCTGCTCCCAGTACGTCTGCACATAGCTCTAATCTCGATAATGTTTGTTTAGCTAGTGAAGCTATGCGGGATTTTGCGCAGAGAAGATTGTTCAATATTGACCCGTTGACTGTGGTTGTGCGGAGGTATGCCGATGTTCCGTTAGCGACTTCGGATGCATCAGTAAATATGTGAAGTTGTATAGTTGTCATCTGGGAGTTGGCATCTAGGTAATTCGATGGTAGTTAAAATTTGAGTGTTCTTCCGAAATGCTTGCCGGTGATTTGTATCTTCTTTGTTCAGTCCCGTATCCCAGTCGAAGGACTTTTGCCATAATTGTTGCATAAATATCTTTGCTGTTGTAGTTATGGGACACAACAATCCTAGTGGATGAAATATTTTTGCTATCTCGGAGCACACAATTCGCTTTGTGACCGTTTCTTGTTCGTTGGGGCTCTAACGTCTTAGTTGTGGCATCGGAAAATTTGCTGAAGTCGAGATCCAAGGCCTGATCACATTTTGGAATGTCCTTTAGCAATTCTGGATGATTCGAACATTATTTCCGTAATTTAATTTTTGCAGAACCGAGAATGCTGGTTGCTTTCGCCGGTCATCTGGACTCATTGCCGCTCTCAGTGCAAACTTTGTTGATGTCCGCTCTTCAACGATAAACCAACAACAATGTCGACCAACACCTGCGACTGTTTCGACAACTCGCGCTGCTCTCGGAGTGCCGCTCTCTTTTTTCTGCTACGCTCTCAAGCTTTCTACAAGAGCTGCAGCTCGAGCTTTCGTCATTTGCTTTGTGCAACATTCGCCCAAGGCGATTGTCGTCATTATTACACATTCTTCATATATCGCCATGCTCCCGATGCACCGTAAGCAGCAGCGGTCTGAGTATTCATCAGCTGCTTTAAGTGTTGCTGCGCTCTCTATCGGGGCCTTATTTGGAAACTCTCTTTAACACCATCATCTGCAAGTTTAAGGAAACTCTGGCTTGCCATCATCATTTGGTCTGGAACTACTTCCCTTCAATAGGGCGTTCTCTCAGGATTTGATAGTTCGGCCATCGCTCCCTAGTACTTGGTTCTTTTCAGCTTCATCGAAATCTTTCGGATGTGAATCTATAGATTAAATTTTCAACCAATGCATTGACGATCAGATTCCAATTTCTATCTGCACTTAGGACTTAGGACTATGTGTAAGCTTCAAGGAAATTGTGGGACTTTGCTGGACAGCTCTTCGTCGGACGTGGGCCTTGTAGCGGAGAACATAGAGTGAAGTCCAATTGAAAAGGCAAGCCTTAACTTTACATCTTTTAGTATCTATTTCCAAAATATTGATGGTATGTGCACCAAGTCGCAGTCCCTTTTCTTGGCGACTTCACAATGTGACTTTGATGTAATTGTTCTTGTTGAAATTTGGCTTAACATGGATTTTTATGACAATGAATTTTTCGATCGTAAACTATTGTATATCATGTTTTCCGCAAAGAACGAGACTCTATAAGAACGCAATGCGCTAGTGGTGGAGGCGTCCGAGTTGCTGTGCGGCGTAAGTTGCGGTGAACATCTGTACGTTTAGCATACGAAGATTCTCTTCTTGATCAAATCTGCGTATCGCTTTCTGGACCCTTGGACACGATCTTTTTGGTGGTATTATATATACCGCCATGCAGCAGCTTTGAGCTATACAAGGGGCATGTGGCTCATATACATCAGGATCTGAAAGATCACCAGTTTATCTGCGTTCTGGGTGATTATAATCTGTCATCGCAGGTTTGGGTTCAGGATGAAGATTCTTCGACAATGATTCTCAGTAATGTCCATCTGCCGCATGAAATTCTACTAATTGATGATCTTGTCAGTACGGGCTTAGTTCCGATTAATAGTATATTCAATAGGCTCTTAGATCTGATTTTTATTCGATCGGACTTAGGGCCGGTTTCTCGAGTCCCTGTCAAAGTCCCTGATAGCTATATGTCCGAAAAACTTAAATATATGATGGACGTTGATGCACTACGAGCAGTACAAACAAGTGGCCCAACGATACCAAGCACGTGCTTGTTACGCGCGGGACCCTTTATCAATTAGGGCAAAAATGCGAGTTCGCGAGGAAAATACATGAAACAAATACTACAAATACTACAACTAAGATTGAAGCAAATGAGATAAAATTTTAGTTTTTAATACGGGGATAGATGTTGAAGTGCAAATTAAATGATAAAGATTGTTTTAATTTTTACATAGAACAAGAAAGGGCTCATGCAGAGTAAAATTTGATGTACATCGAGGCAAATTAAGAGGGTAATAATTGCGTGTTAGTCTAGCGGGAACATTAAAAGTTAAACGCTTTACCAGTTCTACAGAATCAATATCACCTCTTATAAGATTATGCATAAAAATGGTACCAAGCATTTTTCTACGATTTGCAAGTGTCGGTTAATTAAGCAATAATAATCTACTCTGGTAGGAAGGTAGCCTTACGTTGTGATCCCAGTTCAAACTACGAAGGGCAAACAGGAGAAATTTTTTTTGCACCGACTTAATACGGTCGATGTGCACTTGATATTGTGGACTCCAAACTGAAGAACAATATTCCAAAATAGGACGGACAAGGGAGGTAAATAATAATCTGGTTGTATAAGGGTCATCAAATTCTTTTGACCAACGCTTTATAAACCCAAAAACACTCATAGCTTTATTGACAGTGGCCATTATGTGGCAATCAAATTTAAGTTTTGGGTCGAGAAGAACACCTAGATCGTTAATTGAATATATACGGTCGAATGGTGTATTTTGAAGAGAATAACTAATAAACGTAGGAGTACCCCTATAAAAAGTCATAACGTTGCATTTAAGGCAGTTCAGATTTAAAAGGTTGTACTCACACCATCCCTGAAAACAATCAATATCTGACTGTAAGTTGAAACCTGACCCTACATCTTTATATGATAAACAAAGCTTAACATCGTCAGCGTACATTAGTACACGAGAATGTGCTACGATAGAGGGAAGATCGTTAATAAACAAAGTAAACAGCAAAAGGCCTAAATGACTACCTTGAGGAACTCCAGATGTCACGTTGATCATTTTAGAAACAGCGCTCTTAAATATAACCCTCTGAGTCCTACCATTCAAGTAACTTGAAATCCAAGTTAATAGATTACATGGAAACCCAAGCTGATCTAATTTGAATAAAAGGAGAGAGTGGTTAACAGAGTCAAAGGCCTTACTAAAATCTGTATATATAACGTCTGTCTGCATGTTATTCTTATATCCATTTATTACAATGGATGACAATTCAAGAAGGTTGGTGGTGGTTGATCTTCGCTTAACAAAACCATGCTCACACGGTGATATTAGCGAGGAACATAAATGCTGCAAATGAGAAGTAATAATACGTTCAAATGCTTTAGGAATTGCCGACAATTTAGAAATGCCTCTATAATTCTGGGCATCCGCCTTCGCACCCTTTTTGTGGAGTGGAATAATGAAAGAGTCCTTCCAGATAGTTGGAAAAACTGATGATGAAATAGACAAATGAAAAAGTTTAAGAATCGGTTTACAAATGGTTGAAGCACAAAACTTAAGCACACTCCCAGGGAGTCCATCAGGACCGAGAGAATACGTTGGCGTTGTTGTTGCTAAATCCTTTAAAAGAGAACTTTCGGTAATTACAGGGGTAAAAATACAATTAGCCCTATTTAAGGGGTTAGGGTAGGTAGGGTTTGACCAAGCAGCCGAACTATAAGTAGTTTGGAAAAACTCGGCAAATAAATCCGCAATTTCAAAATCCGACGATGCCTCTTTTGAGTTTAAACGTACCAATGAAGGCAATGCCGAAGACTTACGCTTGGCATTAACGAAGTTATAAAACTGCTTCGGATCATTTGAAAATTCGAATTTACATCGATTTAAATACATGGAATAGCAATGACTGTTGAGAACATTAAAATCTGAACGAGCCACCACGTATTTCGAAAAATCATATGGCTTACCCGATTTTTTATACTTTTTATAAGTGTTTGATTTAAGATTTTTAAGTCTTTGAAGCGCATTGTTAAACCAAGGAGGCCTGTTTAGCTTAGGAGGAAGCCTGTCAGGAACGCATTTGTCAAAAAAAGTGTTTAAAACGCTATAGAAAAGTTAAATTGCACATTCAATATCCATGCAATTGTACAAATCAGTCCAATTATATTGCGAAATCATGTAGTTTAGTTTAGTATAGTCACATTTACGAAAGCATCTCATTTTAGTTTGAGGAACTAAAGGAGAAAGGGTATTAGTACAGGGGAGGCCAATTGTCAATTTCAATGTTGGGTGATACCGGTCTTCAGGTACAACAAGTGCGTCAATTCTAGATACCGTAACTTCATGCGGATCTAAAACAAATACTAGATCTAATTGTCTATTTAATGAATTTCGTATAAAGCTTACTTGCTGTAACGATAATTCTAAAAGGCCATCCACAAAATCATGGGCAGGTAAAGGTGTAGCTACAAGTGAGTCAGTGGGAAGAGACCAAGAGATATTAGGGAGATTGAAGTCACCCAAAACAATCAAAAGGTCTCTGTTGGAAAGGAAGGACTGAACAGATTTTATAGCAGACAGATGGTGCTCATAAATTATTAAATCAGAGCCAGGAGGAATATAAGAACAGGTTACAAAAATAGATAAGCATTGAATGGAAACTTTGACACTAACAAATTCAATATCGTTAGGGATATGAATGTTAAGTCTCTCCGATGTTAAACTAGAGGTAACGGCAATCAGTACACCACCCCCCCTACGCGGGTAGCGATCGGTCCTGTAGGTGTTAAAGTTCATTGACAAAACTTCAGAGTCAGATATATTTGTTCTCGGTTTATTGGGAACAAATTCTTTAATTACCAAATCATCATTAAGCCAAAAGCTTTCAGAAAGTAGTACATTAAACACATCAGGCGGAGCAAATATTTTAAAAGAAGATATCCTACGGGCGTACGAAAATCGAAATTGTTCAACTTCAATGTCCTCGGATGGGAATTTTTCACGTATGAATTCCAAAACATCCTCAGATTTGGTATCCGGGGTAAATCTAGAAACAAACAATTGCTTCCTATGTGGAACAACTGAAAGTTTCTTACGTCCCCCAGCAGCAGTCTGAACCTCACTTGGCTGGGACCCAGAAGCGGTTCCTACTGTATCTACGGTCAGCACCGACTTCTGTGCCTCAGGTTGGCATCCAGGAACAGGGTCACCTCCGGAACTGGCTGTAACCATAGGCACAGGTGGCTCGCTTACCCCTGTGCGACAGGAACTGCTGCAGCTACCGAGTTCAGTGCTTTATTTTGTTTCACGGTCTTATTAACTGCCCCTGAGCTGGCTTTTTTGCGTTTAGGCGACTCGGTTAATAATAATTTCTTATTATTAAATTGGTCACAAACTGAGTTGAACCCGTCATTAAGCTGTTTAAAAACTCGTGAAAGGTTCAATAGTCCGTCTCGAGTCTGCCTCATAAAGCTGCTCACTTTGCCGAAAAAAACCGCTTGTCGACCATAGTTTTCTTGTAACCTCTTCTTTTTGTTGATTCTTAAGAAATCGCGGTCCACCGAGGATAATTATTTTGCTGCTTCTACTAGTGAATAATAAAACGTTTCTCCTCCCAAGAATGGCTAAAAAAAAAATTGTCCTCGATGGATTGCGATTTCTTAAGAGTTTGCTAAAAAAAAAGAACTGGCGGTCGGCCATGATTCTTTTGAAATGTTTCTTGTGATTATTTTATGATTTATTAATTTTACTATTTAAAAACATTATTTCCTTAACCATTTGTCCATTGGTAGCTATGGCGTTCCTTTTCTCTGAAATAAGGCTTCCTGCTTTTGAAAATCATCTTTCTGACAAAGCACTGCTGGCTGTAGTCAAAATTTGGCAGCTTCTCTTGAAGAGAAGTGGGAACTGATTTTTATTGGCGTTCCCCCACTTAAGGGGCTTCAAGTCATCTGTGTACATTGTAATGGTGGCTAAGAACGCCGTCATTTCCCTGCTTACTTTGTCTTTATCCGTTTCATTTGAGAAATGTCTAATGAAGTCTGCAAACTGGCTGTTGCTTTAAGGTATTAAATCTTCGCTTTCGCCTTGTCCAGTAATATATAGTTTCATCAGTTTTTTACAATCTTCAATTGTTTCTCACTTTTCTGCGTCGGTGAACTGAAGTAATTCATTTCCTGGCGGAAAGAGAAATAAAGCGATTTTGTGGTATTCTGTGAGGTTACGTGTAACTATGGTATCTAAGTAGGTTAACAATAAACTTTTGAAGTTGTAAATAAGTTCCAAATCACTACAAATTATGTTACATTGTTTTTTAGCGAGTGTATTTCTGGAATGACCATGTGTAAAGTTGGGTAGTTTTCGCTTTCCAAAACTTTTGAGGGCTTTTCAAAATGTTCTAAAATTTGTTTTAGTTCTTTCAGGTTGTTGAGATTGAAATCGCCAAGATGGGACTCCTCTTTCTTTTGGAAAAGAATGGAGAAAATTTCTGCCCATTCATCCTGAATGGAGCGCAGCATGTAAAACGCTGTGTTCCAGCGGGTAGGGCAAAGGTTTTTTTAGCGACGACTTGAAATTGGTGTTCTGTTCCGATTTATTGAAATACTTCACTAATTTGGAAGCAGTATTAAAAATTTGGTCCAGTTCAGGAACTTTGTTAGAGGTTTTGTCAATCACATTATTTAGCAAGTGGTTATATGTATATGTGCCTCATAGTTCGTTCATAGTTCATAGTGTATGTGTGCCTTAAAGTTCGTGTTCCAACGTATCCAAAACTCCTGTCTGACCTTGTCGATCTGTTTCCACCTGGTCACCTGGCCGGCTCACACTTCCTAATAATAACAAGAGAGAACGTTATAGTCGGGTGCCCCGACTATCAGATACCCGTTACTCAGGTAAAGGGAGTGCGAGGGAGATGGAGATATAAACTTTGATCACGCATAACTTTTTAACGAATGGTCCGATTTGAAAAATTTCTTCTACATTTTGATAGGTATTGATAAACACAATAAAACTGCATTTTTACTTTTCCGAAATATTTAATTTTTTAAAATCGTATATAAGCGATTGTGGGCGTTAGAGGGGGCGTGGCACCTTTTTAAAATAAACTTGTGCTGCGTAGGAACTCCTAGAATCTGCATGCAAAACGCCAATCTTCTAGCTTTAATAGTTTCCGAGATCTCAGCGTTCATACAGACAGACAGACAGACAGACAGACGACAGACGGACAGACAGACGGACAGACAGACGGACAGACGGACGGACAGACGGACATGGCTAGATCGACTCGGCTAGTGATCCTGATCAAGAATATATATACTTTATGGGGTCGGAAACGCTTCCTTCTAACTGTTACATACTTTTGCACGAATACAATGTACCCTTTTACTCTACGAGTAACGGGTATACTAAATAAACCACGAAGAAGCTTGAGAAATTTAGAGAAAATTTGCAAAAGAGAAAAATATGAATAATAATAATCTACGTTAAAGGGGGTACTTAGCAGCGAGCGCAGCAACCAGCCCAGCAGCAAACAACGGCAGCGACGTCGGCAGCAAATCGGCAAGGGCAGCAACAACTCGCGACCGCGTAAGAAATTGTTTACAAAATTTACGTTAGTTATAGGCACAGAAAAATGAGATTAATGAGTTTACAAAAATGCAAGTAAAAATGGATTCTGGATAGTTTACGTTAAGGGAGATTAGTTTTAAGATAGGCAAAACTGGCAAAAATCGCAATTCCCCACAACGGTGTGAAACCATGAAGCTGATGCATTTATCCATACCAACACTATCGTAGAGTCAGTCCAATACTGTACTTTATCAAAGCTTATTTGTACATCCCTTTGAATTCTTGCGAGCTCTGCTCCCAGTACGTCTGCACATAGCTCTAATCTCGATAATGTTTGTTTAGCTAGTGAAGCTATGCGGGATTTTGCGCAGAGAAGATTGTTCAATATTGACCCGTTGACTGTGGTTGTGCGGAAGTATGCCGATGTTCCGTTAGCGACTTCGGATGCATCAGTAAATATGTGAAGTTGTATAGTTGTCATCTGGGACTGATTTGTACAATTGCATGGATATTGAATGTGCAATTGAACTTTTCTATAGCGTTTTAAACACTTTTTTTGATGAATGCGTTCCTGACTGGCTTCCTCCTAAGCTAAACAGGCCTCCTTGGTTTAACAATGCGCTTCAAAGACTTAAAAATCTTAAATCAAACACTTATAAAAAGTATAAAAAATCGGGTAAGCCATCTGATTTTTCGAAATACGTGGTGGCTCGTTCAGATTTTAATGTTCTCAACAGTCATTGCTATTCCATGTATTTAAATCGATGTAAATTCGAATTTTCAAATGATCCGAAGCAGTTTTATAACTTCGTTAATGCCAAGCGTAAGTCTTCGGCATTGCCTTCATCGGTACGTTTAAACTCAAAAGAGGCATCGTCGGATTTTGAAATTGCGGATTTATTTGCCGAGTTTTTCCAAACTACTTATAGTTCGGCTGCTTGGTCAAACCCTACCTACCCTAACCCCTTAAATAGGGCTAATTGTATTTTTACCCCTGTAATTACCGAAAGTTCTCTTTTAAAGGATTTAGCAACAACAACGCCAACGTATTCTCCCGGTCCTGATGGACTCCCTGGGAGTGTGCTTAAGTTTTGTGCTTCAACCATTTGTAAACCGATTCTTAAACTTTTTCATTTGTCTATTTCATCATCAGTTTTTCCAACTATCTGGAAGGACTCTTTCATTATTCCACTCCACAAAAAGGGTGCGAAGGCGGATGCCCAGAATTATAGAGGCATTTCTAAATTGTCGGCAATTCCTAAAGCATTTGAACGTATTATTACTTCTCATTTGCAGCATTTATGTTCCTCGCTAATATCACCGTGTCAGCATGGTTTTGTTAAGCGAAGATCAACCACCACCAACCTTCTTGAATTGTCATCCATTGTAATAAATGGATATAAGAATAACATGCAGACAGACGTTATATATACAGATTTTAGTAAGGCCTTTGACTCTGTTAACCACTCTCTCCTTTTATTCAAATTAGATCAGCTTGGGTTTCCATGTAATCTATTAACTTGGATTTCAAGTTACTTGAATGGTAGGACTCAGAGGGTTATATTTAAGAGCGCTGTTTCTAAAATGATAAACGTGACATCTGGAGTTCCTCAAGGTAGTCATTTAGGCCCTTTGCTGTTTACTTTGTTTATTAACGATCTTCCCTCTATCGTAGCACATTCTCGTGTACTAATGTACGCTGACGATGTTAAGCTTTGTTTATCATATAAAGATGTAGGGTCAGGTTTCAACTTACAGTCAGATATTGATTGTTTTCAGGGATGGTGTGAGTACAACCTTTTAAATCTGAACTGCCTTAAATGCAACGTTATGACTTTTTATAGGGGTACTCCTACGTTTATTAGTTATTCTCTTCAAAATACACCACTCGACCGTATATATTCAATTAACGATTTAGGTGTTCTTCTCGACCCAAAACTTAAATTTGATTGCCACATAATGGCCACTGTCAATAAAGCTATGAGTGTTTTTGGGTTTATAAAGCGTTGGTCAAAAGAATTTGATGACCCTTATACAACCAGATTATTATTTACCTCCCTTGTCCGTCCTATTTTGGAATATTGTTCTTCAGTTTGGAGTCCACAATATCAAGTGCACATCGACCGTATTGAGTCGGTGCAAAAAAATTTCTTCTTTTTGCCCTTCGTAGTTTGAACTGGGATCAAAACGTAAGGCTTCCTTCCTACCAGAGTAGATTACTATTGCTTAATTTACCTACACTTGAAAACCGTAGAATAATGCTTGGTACTATTTTTATGCATAATCTTATAAGAGGTGATATTGATTCTGTAGAACTGGTAAACCGTTTAACTTTTAATGTTCCCGCTAGACTAACACGAAATTATTACCCTCTTAATTTGCCTCGATGTACATCAAATTTTACTCTGCATGAGCCCTTTCTTGTTCTATGTAAAAATTATAACAATCTTTATCATTTAATTTGCACTTCAACATCTATCCCCGTATTAAAAACTAAAATTTTATCTCATTTGCTTCAATCTTAGTTGTAGTATTTGTTTCATGTATTTTCCTCGCGAAATCGCATTTTTGCCCTAATTGATAAAGGGTCCCGCGCGTAACAAGCACGTGCTTGGTATCGTTGGGCCACTTGTTTGTACTGCTCGTAGTGCATCAACGTCCATCAAATAAGTTGGCATCTAGGTAATTCGATGGTAGTTAAAATTTGAGTGTTCTTCCGAAATGCTTGCCGGTGATTTGTATCTTCTTTGTTCAGTCCCGTATCCCAGTCGAAGGACTTTTGCCATAATTGTTGCATAAATATCTTTGCTGTTGTAGTTATGGGACACAACAATCCTAGTGGATGAAATATTTTTGCTATCTCGGAGCACACAATTCGCTTTGTGACCGTTTCTTGTTCGTTGGGGCTCTAACGTCTTAGTTGTGGCATCGGAAAATTTGCTGAAGTCGAGATCCAAGGCCTGATCACATTTTGGAATGTCCTTTAGCAATTCTGGATGATTCGAACATTATTTCCGTAATTTAATTTTTGCAGAACCGAGAATGCTGGTTGCTTTCGCCGGTCATCTGGACTCATTGCCGCTCTCAGTGCAAACTTTGTTGATGTCCGCTCTTCAACGATAAACCAACAACAATGTCGACCAACACCTGCGACTGTTTCGACAACTCGCGCTGCTCTCGGAGTGCCGCTCTCTTTTTCTGCTACGCTCTCAAGCTTTCTACAAGAGCTGCAGCTCGAGCTTTCGTCATTTGCTTTGTGCAACATTCGCCCAAGGCGATTGTCGTCATTATTACACATTCTTCATATATCGCCATGCTCCCGATGCACCGTAAGCAGCAGCGGTCTGAGTATTCATCAGCTGCTTTAAGTGTTGCTGCGCTCTCTATCGGGGCCTTATTTGGAAACTCTCTTTAACACCATCATCTGCAAGTTTAAGGAAACTCTGGCTTGC
This sequence comes from Drosophila lutescens, assembly GCA_037075285.1. Taxonomy (NCBI): domain Eukaryota; kingdom Metazoa; phylum Arthropoda; class Insecta; order Diptera; family Drosophilidae; genus Drosophila; species Drosophila lutescens. The sequence continues at coordinate 26,568 of JBAMCF010001237.1, read as the reverse complement.
CATCATCATTTGGTCTGGAACTACTTCCCTTCAATAGGGCGTTCTCTCAGGATTTGATAGTTCGGCCATCGCTCCCTAGTACTTGGTTCTTTTCAGCTTCATCGAAATCTTTCGGATGTGAATCTATAGATTAAATTTTCAACCAATGCATTGACGATCAGATTCCAATTTCTATCTGCACTTAGGACTTAGGACTATGTGTAAGCTTCAAGGAAATTGTGGGACTTTGCTGGACAGCTCTTCGTCGGACGTGGGCCTTGTAGCGGAGAACATAGAGTGAAGTCCAATTGAAAAGGCAAGCCTTAACTTTACATCTTTTAGTATCTATTTCCAAAATATTGATGGTATGTGCACCAAGTCGCAGTCCCTTTTCTTGGCGACTTCACAATGTGACTTTGATGTAATTGTTCTTGTTGAAATTTGGCTTAACATGGATTTTTATGACAATGAATTTTTCGATCCTAAACTATTGTATATCATGTTTTCCGCAAAGAACGAGACTCTATAAGAACGCAATGCGCTAGTGGTGGAGGCGTCCGAGTTGCTGTGCGGCGTAAGTTGCGGTGAACATCTGTACGTTTAGCATACGAAGATTCTCTTCTTGATCAAATCTGCGTATCGCTCTCTGGACCCTTGGACACGATCTTTTTGGTGGTATTATATATACCGCCATGCGCTATACAAGGGTCATGTGGCTCATATACATCAGGATCTGAAAGATCACCAGTTTATCTGCGTTCTGGGTGATTATAATCTGTCATCGCAGGTTTGGGTTCAGGATGAAGATTCTTCGACTATGATTCTCAGTAATGTCCATCTGCCGCATGAAATTCTACTAATTGATGATCTTGTCAGTACGGGCTTAGTTCCGATTAATAGTATATTCAATAGGCTCTTAGATCTGATTTTTATTCGATCGGACTTAGGGCCGGTTTCTCGAGTCCCTGTCAAAGTCCCTGATAGCTATATGTCCGAAAAACTTAAATATATGATGGACGTTGATGCACTACGAGCTATCTCGGAGCACACAATTCGCTTTGTGACCGTTTCTTGTTCGTTGGGGCTCTAACGTCTTAGTTGTGGCATCGGAAAATTTGCTGAAGTCGATATCCAAGGCCTGATCACATTTTGGAATGTCCTTTAGCAATTCTGGATGATTCGAACATTATTTCCGTAATTTAATTTTTGCAGAACCGAGAATGCTGGTTGCTTTCGCCGGTCATCTGGACTCGTTGCCGCTCTCAGTGCAAACTTTGTTGATGTCCGCTCTTCAACGATAAACCAACAACAATGTCGACCAACACCTGCGACTGTTTCGACAACTCGCGCTGCTCTCGGAGTGCCGCTCTCTTTTTCTGCTACGCTCTCAAGCTTTCTACAAGAGCTGCAGCTCGAGCTTTCGTCATTTGCTTTGTGCAACATTCGCCCAAGGCGATTGTCGTCATTATTACACATTCTTCATATATCGCCATGCTCCCGATGCACCGTAAGCAGCAGCGGTCTGAGTATTCATCAGCTGCTTTAAGTGTTGCTGCGCTCTCTATCGGGGCCTTATTTGGAAACTCTCTTTAACACCATCATCTGCAAGTTTAAGGAAACTCTGGCTTGCCATCATCATTTGGTCTGGAACTACTTCCCTTCAATAGGGCGTTCTCTCAGGATTTGATAGTTCGGCCATCGCTCCCTAGTACTTGGTTCTTTTCAGCTTCATCGAAATCTTTCGGCTGTGAATCTATAGATTAAATTTTCAACCAATGCATTGACGATCAGATTCCAATTTCTATCTGCACTTAGGACTTAGGACTATGTGTAAGCTTCAAGGAAATTGTGGGACTTTGCTGGACAGCTCTTCGTCGGACGTGGGCCTTGTAGCGGAGAACATAGAGTGAAGTCCAATTGAAAAGGCAAGCCTTAACTTTACATCTTTTAGTATCTATTTCCAAAATATTGATGGTATGTGCACCAAGTCGCAGTCCCTTTTCTTGGCGACTTCACAATGTGGCTTTGATGTAATTGTTCTTGTTGAAATTTGGCTTAACATGGATTTTTATGACAATGAATTTTTCGATCCTAAACTATTGTATATCATGTTTTCCGCAAAGAACGAGACTCTATAAGAACGCAATGCGCTAGTGGTGGAGGCGTCCGAGTTGCTGTGCGGCGTAAGTTGCGGTGAACATCTGTACGTTTAGCATACGAAGATTCTCTTCTTGATCAAATCTGCGTATCGCTCTCTGGACCCTTGGACACGATCGATCTGTTTCCACCTGGTCACCTGGCCGGCTCACACTTCCTAATAATAACAAGAGAGAACGTTATAGTCGGGTGCCCCGACTATCAGATACCCGTTACTCAGGTAAAGGGAGTGCGAGGGAGATGGAGATATAAACTTTGATCACGCATAACTTTTTAACGAATGGTCCGATTTGAAAAATTTCTTCTACATTTTGATAGGTATTGATAAACACAATAAAACTGCATTTTTACTTTTCCGAAATATTTAATTTTTTAAAATCGTATATAAGCGATTGTGGGCGTTAGAGGGGGCGTGGCACCTTTTTAAAATAAACTTGTGCTGCGTAGGAACTCCTAGAATCTGCATGCAAAACGCCAATCTTCTAGCTTTAATAGTTTCCGAGATCTCAGCGTTCATACAGACAGACAGACAGACAGACAGACGACAGACGGACAGACAGACGGACAGACAGACGGACAGACGGACGGACAGACGGACATGGCTAGATCGACTCGGCTAGTGATCCTGATCAAGAATATATATACTTTATGGGGTCGGAAACGCTTCCTTCTAACTGTTACATACTTTTGCACGAATACAATGTACCCTTTTACTCTACGAGTAACGGGTATACTAAATAAACCACGAAGAAGCTTGAGAAATTTAGAGAAAATTTGCAAAAGAGAAAAATATGAATAATAATAATCTACGTTAAAGGGGGTACTTAGCAGCGAGCGCAGCAACCAGCCCAGCAGCAAACAACGGCAGCGACGTCGGCAGCAAATCGGCAAGGGCAGCAACAACTCGCGACCGCGTAAGAAATTGTTTACAAAATTTACGTTAGTTATAGGCACAGAAAAATGAGATTAATGAGTTTACAAAAATGCAAGTAAAAATGGATTCTGGATAGTTTACGTTAAGGGAGATTAGTTTTAAGATAGGCAAAACTGGCAAAAATCGCAATTCCCCACAACGGTGTGAAACCATGAAGCTGATGCATTTATCCATACCAACACTATCGTAGAGTCAGTCCAATACTGTACTTTATCAAAGCTTATTTGTACATCCCTTTGAATTCTTGCGAGCTCTGCTCCCAGTACGTCTGCACATAGCTCTAATCTCGATAATGTTTGTTTAGCTAGTGAAGCTATGCGGGATTTTGCGCAGAGAAGATTGTTCAATATTGACCCGTTGACTGTGGTTGTGCGGAAGTATGCCGATGTTCCGTTAGCGACTTCGGATGCATCAGTAAATATGTGAAGTTGTATAGTTGTCATCTGGGAGTTGGCATCTAGGTAATTCGATGGTAGTTAAAATTTGAGTGTTCTTCCGAAATGCTTGCCGGTGATTTGTATCTTCTTTGTTCAGTCCCGTATCCCAGTCGAAGGACTTTTGCCATAATTGTTGCATAAATATCTTTGCTGTTGTAGTTATGGGACACAACAATCCTAGTGGATGAAATATTTTTGCTATCTCGGAGCACACAATTCGCTTTGTGACCGTTTCTTGTTCGTTGGGGCTCTAACGTCTTAGTTGTGGCATCGGAAAATTTGCTGAAGTCGAGATCCAAGGCCTGATCACATTTTGGAATGTCCTTTAGCAATTCTGGATGATTCGAACATTATTTCCGTAATTTAATTTTTGCAGAACCGAGAATGCTGGTTGCTTTCGCCGGTCATCTGGACTCATTGCCGCTCTCAGTGCAAACTTTGTTGATGTCCGCTCTTCAACGATAAACCAACAACAATGTCGACCAACACCTGCGACTGTTTCGACAACTCGCGCTGCTCTCGGAGTGCCGCTCTCTTTTTCTGCTACGCTCTCAAGCTTTCTACAAGAGCTGCAGCTCGAGCTTTCGTCATTTGCTTTGTGCAACATTCGCCCAAGGCGATTGTCGTCATTATTACACATTCTTCATATATCGCCATGCTCCCGATGCACCGTAAGCAGCAGCGGTCTGAGTATTCATCAGCTGCTTTAAGTGTTGCTGCGCTCTCTATCGGGGCCTTATTTGGAAACTCTCTTTAACACCATCATCTGCAAGTTTAAGGAAACTCTGGCTTGCCATCATCATTTGGTCTGGAACTACTTCCCTTCAATAGGGCGTTCTCTCAGGATTTGATAGTTCGGCCATCGCTCCCTAGTACTTGGTTCTTTTCAGCTTCATCGAAATCTTTCGGATGTGAATCTATAGATTAAATTTTCAACCAATGCATTGACGATCAGATTCCAATTTCTATCTGCACTTAGGACTTAGGACTATGTGTAAGCTTCAAGGAAATTGTGGGACTTTGCTGGACAGCTCTTCGTCGGACGTGGGCCTTGTAGCGGAGAACATAGAGTGAAGTCCAATTGAAAAGGCAAGCCTTAACTTTACATCTTTTAGTATCTATTTCCAAAATATTGATGGTATGTGCACCAAGTCGCAGTCCCTTTTCTTGGCGACTTCACAATGTGACTTTGATGTAATTGTTCTTGTTGAAATTTGGCTTAACATGGATTTTTATGACAATGAATTTTTCGATCCTAAACTATTGTATATCATGTTTTCCGCAAAGAACGAGACTCTATAAGAACGCAATGCGCTAGTGGTGGAGGCGTCCGAGTTGCTGTGCGGCGTAAGTTGCGGTGAACATCTGTACGTTTAGCATACGAAGATTCTCTTCTTGATCAAATCTGCGTATCGCTCTCTGGACCCTTGGACACGATCTTTTTGGTGGTATTATATATACCGCCATGCAGCAGTTTTGAGCTATACAAGGGTCATGTGGCTCATATACATCAGGATCTGAAAGATCACCAGTTTATCTGCGTTCTGGGTGATTATAATCTGTCATCGCAGGTTTGGGTTCAGGATGAAGATTCTTCGACTATGATTCTCAGTAATGTCCATCTGCCGCATGAAATTCTACTAATTGATGATCTTGTCAGTACGGGCTTAGTTCCGATTAATAGTATATTCAATAGGCTCTTAGATCTGATTTTTATTCGATCGGACTTAGGGCCGGTTTCTCGAGTCCCTGTCAAAGTCCCTGATAGCTATATGTCCGAAAAACTTAAATATATGATGGACGTTGATGCACTACGAGCAGTACAAATAAGTGGCCCAACGATACCAAGCACGTGCTTGTTACGCGCGGGACCCTTTATCAATTAGGGCAAAAATGCGAGTTCGCGAGGAAAATACATGAAACAAATACTACAAATACTACAACTAAGATTGAAGCAAATGAGATAAAATTTTAGTTTTTAATACGGGGATAGATGTTGAAGTGCAAATTAAATGATAAAGATTGTTATAATTTTTACATAGAACAAGAAAGGGCTCATGCAGAGTAAAATTTGATGTACATCGAGGCAAATTAAGAGGGTAATAATTGCGTGTTAGTCTAGCGGGAACATTAAAAGTTAAACGCTTTACCAGTTCTACAGAATCAATATCACCTCTTATAAGATTATGCATAAAAATGGTACCAAGCATTTTTCTACGATTTGCAAGTGTCGGTTAATTAAGCAATAATAATCTACTCTGGTAGGAAGGTAGCCTTACGTTGTGATCCCAGTTCAAACTACGAAGGGCAAAAAGGAGAAATTTTTTTTGCACCGACTCAATACGGTCGATGTGCACTTGATATTGTGGACTCCAAACTGAAGAACAATATTCCAAAATAGGACGGACAAGGGAGGTAAATAATAATCTGGTTGTATAAGGGTCATCAAATTCTTTTGACCAACGCTTTATAAACCCAAAAACACTCATAGCTTTATTGACAGTGGCCATTATGTGGCAATCAAATTTAAGTTTTGGGTCGAGAAGAACACCTAGATCGTTAATTGAATATATACGGTCGAGTGGTGTATTTTGAAGAGAATAACTAATAAACGTAGGAGTACCCCTATAAAAAGTCATAACGTTGCATTTAAGGCAGTTCAGATTTAAAAGGTTGTACTCACACCATCCCTGAAAACAATCAATATCTGACTGTAAGTTGAAACCTGACCCTACATCTTTATATGATAAACAAAGCTTAACATCGTCAGCGTACATTAGTACACGAGAATGTGCTACGATAGAGGGAAGATCGTTAATAAACAAAGTAAACAGCAAAGGGCCTAAATGACTACCTTGAGGAACTCCAGATGTCACGTTGATCATTTTAGAAACCGCGCTCTTAAATATAACCCTCTGAGTCCTACCATTCAAGTAACTTGAAATCCAAGTTAATAGATTACATGGAAACCCAAGCTGACCTAATTTGAATAAAAGGAGAGAGTGGTTAACAGAGTCAAAGGCCTTTCTAAAATCTGTATATATAACGTCTGTCTGCATGTTATTCTTATATCCATTTATTAAAATGGATGACAATTCAAGAAGGTTGGTGGTGGTTGATCTTCGCTTAACAAAACCATGCTGACACGGTGATATTAGCGAGGAACATAAATGCTGCAAATGAGAAGTAATAATACGTTCAAATGCTTTAGGAATTGCCGACAATTTAGAAATGCCTCTATAATTCTGGGCATCCGCCTTCGCACCCTTTTTGTGGAGTGGAATAATGAAAGAGTCCTTCCAGATAGTTGGAAAAACTGATGATGAAATAGACAAATGAAAAAGTTTAAGAATCGGTTTACAAATGGTTGAAGCACAAAACTTAAGCACACTCCCAGGGAGTCCATCAGGACCGGGAGAATACGTTGGCGTTGTTGTTGCTAAATCCTTTAAAAGAGAACTTTCGGTAATTACAGGGGTAAAAATACAATTAGCCCTATTTAAGGGGTTAGGGTAGGTAGGGTTTGACCAAGCAGCCGAACTATAAGTAGTTTGGAAAAACTCGGCAAATAAATCCGCAATTTCAAAATCCGACGATGCCTCTTTTGAGTTTAAACGTACCAATGAAGGCAATGCCGAAGACTTACGCTTGGCATTAACGAAGTTATAAAACTGCTTCGGATCATTTGAAAATTCGAATTTACATCGATTTAAATACATGGAATAGCAATGACTGTTGAGAACATTAAAATCTGAACGAGCCACCACGTATTTCGAAAAATCAGATGGCTTACCCGATTTTTTATACTTTTTATAAGTGTTTGATTTAAGATTTTTAAGTCTTTGAAGCGCATTGTTAAACCAAGGAGGCCTGTTTAGCTTAGGAGGAAGCCTGTCAGGAACGCATTCGTCAAAAAAAGTGTTTAAAACGCTATAGAAAAGTTCAATTGCACATTCAATATCCATGCAATTGTACAAATCAGTCCAATTATATTGCGAAATCATGTAGTTTAGTTTAGTATAGTCACATTTACGAAAGCATCTCATTTTAGTTTGAGGAACTAAAGGAGAAAGGGTATTAGTACAGGGGAGGCCAATTGTCAATTCCAATGTTGGGTGATACCGGTCTTCAGGTACAACAAGTGCGTCAATTCTAGATACCGTAACTTCATGCGGATCTAAAACAAATACTAGATCTAATTGTCTATTTAATGAATTTCGTATAAAGCTTACTTGCTGTAACGATAATTCTAAAAGGCCATCCACAAAATCATGGGCAGATAAAGGTGTAGCTACAAGTGAGTCAGTGGGAAGAGACCAAGAGATATTAGGGAGATTGAAGTCACCCAAAACAATCAAAAGGTCTCTGTTGGAAAGGAAGGACTGAACAGATTTTATAGCAGACAGATGGTGCTCATAAATTATTAAATCAGAGCCAGGAGGAATATAAGAACAGGTTACAAAAATAGATAAGCATTGAATGGAAACTTTGACACTAACAAATTCAATATCGTTAGGGATATGAATGTTAAGTCTCTCCGATGTTAAACTAGAGGTAACGGCAATCAGTACACCACCCCCTACGCGGGTAGCGATCGGTCCTGTAGGTGTTAAAGTTCATTGACAAAACTTCAGAGTCAGATATATTTGTTCTCGGTTTATTGGGAACAAATTCTTTAATTACCAAATCATCATTAAGCCAAAAGCTTTCAGAAAGTAGTACATTAAACACATCAGGCGGAGCAAATATTTTAAAAGAAGATATCCTACGGGCGTACGAAAATCGAAATTGTTCAACTTCAATGTCCTCGGATGGGAATTTTTCACGTATGAATTCCAAAACATCCTCAGATTTGGTATCCGGGGTAAATCTAGAAACAAACAATTGCTTCCTATGTGGAACAACTGAAAGTTTCTTACGTCCCCCAGCAGCAGTCTGAACCTCACTTGGCTGGGACCCAGAAGCGGTTCCTACTGTATCTACGGTCAGCACCGACTTCTGTGCCTCAGGTTGGCATCCAGGAACAGGGTCACCTCCGGAACTGGCTGTAACCATAGGCACAGGTGGCTCGCTTACCCCTGTGCGACAGGAACTGCTGCAGCTACCGAGTTCAGTGCTTTATTTTGTTTCACGGTCTTATTAACTGCCCCTGAGCTGGCTTTTTTGCGTTTAGGCGACTCGGTTAATAATAATTTCTTATTATTAAATTGGTCACAAACTGAGTTGAACCCGTCATTAAGCTGTTTAAAAACTCGTGAAAGGTTCAATAGTCCGTCTCGAGTCTGCCTCATAAAGCTGCTCACTTCGACTGTCATTTCCTTGCAGGACTCACATGCCCACATGAGACCGGTATGCATTTCAATGAAGTCTTTAACTCTGCCAGTAAATCCTGCACATTTGACGTGCATGACCGATTCGCAGAGCCAACAGATAATAAAAGAATCTTTAGTTGACATCGGAAGAGAACAACTTTTCTTTGTACAGATAAGGGCCATTTTATAGAAAAAAAGGTTATTCAAAGAAATAGAAAATAAAATGTGGAAAATATACCTCAAGTAAATTTGGCACTGGGATCAAATTCGTAAAACCGCAAAGACACAAAACAAACGAAAAGTATAAGAGCGCGAGATCGCGAGTTTAATTAAAACAAGAGAGCGCGAGAGAAAAAAGCTTCTATCGACTGAGCGTGGCTTGTGGGGCACCAACAACTATACACACGAACAGTTACAAATGTAAAGCAAGCAAGAGAGAGAGAAATAGAAGTACAGCAAGTTCAGAGAGAGTGAGAGTGGGAGAGTGGAAGAGAGATTACAAGAGTTTTAGCAAGTTTAGAGCGTATAATTTACACTAACAAAGACAAGCGATTAAACAAATCCAAATAGAAATGTTAAAATAACTAGAACAATGCACCCGTTAATTGGGAGATTTAGTTAAAAACACTTACACAATTGTTAGGCTACGCTTTCTTTATAAACAAACAAAAGACACTCGCAAAAAATCACTGAAAAACACAAATAACTCAGAGCACAAAAGTAAACACAACCGTTCACAAGCGACGCTAAATCGTCGAAAACCAGATAAACTTTTCGTAAAAGCAAATCGGCTTTCTCGACTCCTTTAATTTATCTGATCGAAAAACAATAACAGAGTTCTGTTAGCGCACAGAATGTGCTATAAAGCGCAAAAAAATGGCGTGCTTTGATTATTCTATCAGCTGTTTGGGTATAAGTCAAAGGCAAAGTCAGCTGTGATTTCGTTTTTTCCTCTTAGTTGACTTTGGGAAAACAGCTGTCATTATATCGATCCGAAAACGCTTAACAGGGTGTCCGAGTCCCTGTCAAAGTTAGCTCTCACATTGATGCTGGAGAAAGCCAAAATGCCTTAGCAGGGACTTTATCTGTTCGAGAAATGTTAGCCGGCACTCGAGAAACCGGCCCTTAGTCATAAAATTAAGTTATAGTAATATTCAACTCTCAGAATGTGATGCCCATCATCAGCCTTTATTACTATTAATCACATGTTATATTATTCAGCTAACAAATCACTCATGCCTTTAATTTTTATTAGTGCTAGTAGCTTAAACTCTATTCGAAATGATATTTCTAATCGGATGCTAATGTTGATGCTAGCTATGATCATTTTATTTCTGTGCTAAACTACCCTGGTGTGGACACAAAAAGTACAAAAATATCATTAATAAATTCTACAAGCGTTACCTTGAAAGATACAATCTACACAGGCGTGAATTTTAAATCTTAAATAAATTTGTTTATAGCCAACATATGTCATAAATAAATTAATAAATTGTTCATGTTCGTCCAAAAAAGCCACGTATCCTCCCATCAGTCGCTGGTCGGAACACAATTTTACGTTTATTGTTAAATGTTCTTCGCAGAGCCTCTCCTGGGCTGTCAGTTGTAGTTCAGTGTGTCCAGCTTCCAAAAATTGTCCAGTGCTGATGCAGGATCTTCTTTATGATTTATATTGATATTTGCAGTCATGGCTGTTGGTGATGGTTGACTGACTGGGTCCATAACAACCCATCAAAGCGCGGTTTCCATTAACACTGGCCGCTACTTTTCTAAGTTTACCGATGACTCGTTTCTCCCCCCAAGAATCGCTAAAAATAAATAGCTACCCTCAGTGGACCGCCATTTTTTAAGAGTTTGCCGAAAAAAACCGCTTGTCGACCATAGTTTTCTTGTAACCTCTTCTTTTTGTTGATTCTTAAGAAATCGCGGTTCACCGAGGATAATTATTTTGCTGCTTCTACTAGTGAATAATAAAACGTTTCTCCTCCCAAGAATGGCTAAAAAAAAAATTGTCCTCGATGGATTGCGATTTCTTAAGAGTTTGCCAAAAAAAAAAACTGGCGGTCGGCCATGATTCTTTTGAAATGTTTCTTGTGATTATTTTATGATTTATTAATTTTACTATTTAAAAACATTATTTTCTTAACCATTTGTCCATTGGTAGCTATGGCGTTCCTTTTCTCTGAAATAAGGCTTCCTGCTTTTGAAAAGCATCTTTCTGACAAAGCACTGCTGGCTGTAGTCAAAATTTGGCAGCTTCTCTTGAAGAGAAGTGGGAACTGGTTTTTATTGGCGTTCCCCCACTTAAGGGGCTTCAAGTCATCTGTGTACATTGTAATGGTGGCTAAGAACGCCGTCATTTCCCTGCTTACTTTGTCTTTATCCGTTTCATTTGAGAAATGTCTAATGATGTCTGCAAACTGGCTGTTGCTTTAAGGTATTAAATCTTCGCTTTCGCCTTGTCCAGTAATATATAGTTTCATCAGTTTTTTACAATCTTCAATTGTTTCTCACTTTTCTGCGTCGGTGAACTGAAGTAATTCATTTCCTGGCGGAAAGAGAAATAAAGCAATTTTGTGGTATTCTGTGAGGTTACGTGTAACTATGGTATCTAAGTAGGTTAACAATAAACTTTTGAAGTTGTAAATAAGTTCCAAATCACTACAAATTATGTTACATTGTTTTTTAGCGAGTGTATTTCTGGAATGACCATGTGTAAAGTTGGGTAGTTTTCGCTTTCCAAAACTTTTGAGGGCTTTTCAAAATGTTCTAAAATTTGTGTTAGTTCTTTCAGGTTGTTGAGATTAAAATCGCCAAGATGGGACTCCTCTTTCTTTTGGAAAAGAATGGAGAAAATTTCTGCCCATTCATCCTGAATGGAGCGCAGCATGTAAAACGCTGTGTTCCAGCGGGTAGGGCAAAGGTTTTTTTAGCGACGACTTGAAATTGGTGTTCTGTTCCGATTTATTGAAATACTTCACTAATTTGGAAGCAGTATTAAAAATTTGGTCCAGTTCAGGAACTTTGTTAGAGGTTTTGTCAATCACATTATTTAGCAAGTGGTTATATGTATATGTGCCTCATAGTTCGTTCATAGTTCATAGTGTATATGTGCCTTAAAGTTCGTGTTCCAACGTATCCAAAACTCCTGTCTGACCTTGTCGATCTGTTTCCACCTGGTCACCTGGCCGGCTCACACTTCCTAATAATAACAAGAGAGAACGTTATAGTCGGGTGCCCCGACTATCAGATACCCGTTACTCAGGTAAAGGGAGTGCGAGGGAGATGGAGATAGAAACTTTGATCACGCATAACTTTTTAACGAATGGTCCGATTTGAAAAATTTCTTCTACATTTTAATAGGTATTGATAAACACAATAAAACTGCATTTTTACTTTTCCGAAATATTTAATTTTTTAAAATCGTATATAAGCGATTGTGGGCGTTAGAGGGGGCGTGGCACCTTTTTAAAATAAACTTGTGCTGCGTAGGAACTCCTAGAATCTGCATGCAAAACGCCAATCTTCTAGCTTTAATAGTTTCCGAGATCTCAGCGTTCATACAGACAGACAGACAGACAGACAGACAGACGACAGACGGACAGACAGACGGACAGACAGACGGACAGACGGACATGGCTAGATCGACTCGGCTAGTGATCCTGATCAAGAATATATATACTTTATGGGGTCGGAAACGCTTCCTTCTAGCTGTTACATACTTTTGCACGAATGCAATGTACCCTTTTACTCTACGAGTAACGGGTATACTAAATAAACCACGAAGAAGCTTGAGAAATTTAGAGAAAATTTGCAAAAGAGAAAAATATGAATAATAATAATCTACGTTAAAGGGGGTACTTAGCAGCGAGCGCAGCAACCAGCCCAGCAGCAAACAACGGCAGCGACGTCGGCAGCAAATCGGCAAGGGCAGCAACAACTCGCGACCGCGTAAGAAATTGTTTACAAAATTTACGTTAGTTATAGGCACAGAAAAATGAGACTAATGAGTTTACAAAAATGCAAGTAAAATTGGATTCTGGATAGTTTACGTTAAGGGAGATTAGTTTTAAGATAGGCAAAACTGGCAAAAATCGCAATCTCAGACGAGAAGAGAGATCACATACGATGGTTACTCGTAGACTAAAGCGAGAGCAGAATAGTTTGCAGCTCTGCAAAGTTAATAATCGCCAATTTACTTGCTTGGATTCCCGCCCTTTTTGCTAACAGCGAACCGTGCCTTCTAAAACTTTTCATTCTGCCTAGCACATCTTCCGTCTCTCTCTGGCGCAGGTGAATGCACTTGTGAGAAACGAATAGGAGTAAAAAGAGACAAAATGCGCGCCCATTTCAAATGATTTAGATTTTGCATTAACACAATGTGAATTATAGTGACCACAGGAAAAAAGGACAAAAAGTTCAAATTATCAATTTAAATTCGGCGATCTCTTAGAGCTAGCAGCTTTCAAGCACGAGCATCAGTACCAGCGCTGTTTTAGCGCAGGCAGCTTTTGTCCTCCACCAGCCGCTTTGTTTATGTTATTGACTAGAAATATTAAACATACATACTTATATTGGCTAAACACATACATTCTTAAAGAGTATTATGTATATAAAGTCTAAATGTTTGCACAACACGAGTAACGGGTATAGCTTTCTTGAAAGGAGTTATCTTTGCCGGACAATTGCAAATGTGTACATACATATGTATGTGCTTACACACATACGCCATTGTTTGACTCTGACCTATAATTTGGCTAACTTTTTACCAAATAGTTTGATTTGGTTTGATTTGATTTTTGGCATATAGTTCGGTATTGACAAACGAAAACCATCGCAATTTCCTTTAATAGAAATCCTTATCGGTAATTAACGTTTACTCTGTTGAGCACCTTGGCCAGTTGTTCCAAAGTCATCCATTAGATGGCGCTATTGTAGATTGTATACCGCCATCTACCCCAAGATATTGGTACCACGGGCCATGAAAGGCGGAAATGTAGGCGCTAGCCAGGTTTAAGCGTTTAATGAGTTTTTTTTATTTTATTAGGCCAATCGATAGGTTTTGACGGTACAAATACATTTACATTACAATTTTTATAATAGCATCAAAACTGTGGCCACAGCTTGTGGCTTGTGGGCGTTAGAGGGGTGTGGCACCTTTTTGAACCAAACTTGCGCTGCGTAGGAACTCTTAAAATCTGCATGCAAAATTGCAATCTTCTAGGTTTTATAGTTTCCGAGATCTCAGCGTTCATACGGACGGACTATGTTTTAAAAAAAAACAAGAGAAAACGCTATATTCGGGTGCCCCGACTATCAGATACCCGTTACTCAGCTAAAGGGAGTGCGAGGGAGATGGAGATATAAACTTTGATCAGCACTAACTTTTTAACGAATGGTCCGATTTAAAAAATTTCTTCTACATTTCGATAGGTATTGATAAGCACAACAAAACTGCATTTTTACTTTTCCAAAATATTCAAATTTTTAAAATCGCACATAAGCGATTGTGGGCGTTAGAGGGGGCGTGGCACCCTTTTGAAACAAACTTGCGCTGCGTAGGAACTCCTAGAATCTGCATGCAAAATGCCAATCTTCTAGCTTTTATAGTTTCAGAGATCTCAGCGTTCATACAGACAGACAGACGGACAGACAGACGGACAGACGGAAAGACGGACATGGCTAGATCGACTCGGCTAGTGATCCTGATCAAGAATATATATACTTTATGGGGTCGGAAACGCTTCCTTCTAGCTGTTACATACTTTTGCACGAATACAATATACCCTTTTACTCTACGAGTAACGGGTGTAACAAGAGAGAACGCTATAGTCGGGTGCCCCGACAATCAGATACCCGTTACTCAGGTAAAGGGAGTGCGAGGGAGATGGAGATAGAAACTTTGAACACGCATAACTTTTTAACGAATGGTCCGATTTGAAAATTTTTTTCTACATTTCGATAGGTATTGATAAGCACAACAAAACTGCATTTTTACTTTTCCAAAATATTCAAATTTTTAAAATCGCACATAAGCGATTGTGGGCGTTAGAGGGGGCGTTGCACCCTTTTGAAACAAACTTGCGCTGCGTAGGAACTCCTAGAATCTGCATGCAAAATGCCAATCTTCTAGCTTTTATAGTTTCAGAGATCTCAGCGTTCATACAGACAGACAGACGGACAGACAGACGGACAGACGGAAAGACGGACATGGCTAGATCGACTCGGCTAGTGATCCTGATCAAGAATATATATACTTTATGGGGTCGGAAACGCTTCCTTCTAGCTGTTACATACTTTTGCACGAATACAATATACCCTTTTACTCTACGAGTAACGGGTATAACAAGAGAGAACGCTATAGTCGGGTGCCCCGACAATCAGATACCCGTTACTCAGGTAAAGGGAGTGCGAGGGAGATGGAGATAGAAACTTTGAACACGCATAACTTTTTAACGAATGGTCCGATTTGAAAAAATTTTTCTACATTTCGATAGGTATTGATAAACACAATAAAACTGCATTTTTACTTTTCCGAAATATTGAAATTTTTAAAATCGTATATAAGCGATTGTGGGCGTTAGAGGGCGTTGCACCCTTTTGAAACAAACTTGCGCTGCGTAGGAACTCCAAGAATCTTCATGCCAAATACCAATCTTCTAGCTTTTATAGTTTCCGAGATCTCAGCGTTCATACGGACAGACAGACAGACAGACAGACGGACAGACGGACATGGCTAGATCGACTCGGCTAGTGATCCTGATCAAGAATATATATACTTTATGGGGTCGGAAACGCTTCCTTCTCCCTGTTACATACTTTTGCACGAATACAATATACCCTTTTACTCTACGAGTAACGGGTATAAAAATGTTTAAGCAGGAGCAACTAAATTTTTTCTTTCACGAATAATTTACGGATAAATAACGGCAAATTCCCATTAAAAAAGATGTTGGAAATTTTGAATTTTCACGAATACTTTACGGATAAATAACGGTAAATTGTCCATAGAAAAAAATGTGCCTTTTTAAAAGTTGCATTGCTATCTTTATACACATGATTTATGGGGAGTTTTGAGCCTCCTCACAGTCCCTAGCAGAGAACACCACAATCGTTGGTTTCGCCGAAAACGTCGCGCTGGTAGTGGTGGCTAAAGAGATGTGCAATGCAGAAACGGCGATCAACACAGCGATCCGCGCCGTTAAGTCGTGGCTAGCGGTGACAGGCCTGGATCCGGCCTCGCAGAAGACGGAAGCCGTCCCAATCTCAAGCAGGAAACAGGTGGAAACATTCAAGATACTGGTTAGTGAAAGCGAAATTACTTCCCAACGAGCAATCAGATACTTGGGTGTCATACTGGGCACCAGGCTCTGCTTCAGGGAACACCTGGAGTACGCACACGAGAATGCGAACGCGACTGCCAGAGCCCTGTCCAGGATTCTCCTTAAAACCAGAGGAGCGAAGCAAGGGAGAAAGAAGCTGCTTGCGAGCGTCGTGAAGTCCCAGCTGCTATACGCAGCCGCAGTGTGGGCAAACGCTAC
The DNA here is from genome assembly GCA_037075285.1 of Drosophila lutescens. Taxonomy (NCBI): domain Eukaryota; kingdom Metazoa; phylum Arthropoda; class Insecta; order Diptera; family Drosophilidae; genus Drosophila; species Drosophila lutescens. The sequence goes on along the minus strand of JBAMCF010001237.1, from coordinate 10,208 downwards.
AGAGCTCAAGAGCTACATGAGCGGAGCCATATCGCCTGTGCGCCCTGAGGATTGCCTGCGCCCTTAGGACGGTATCGGACGACGCGGTGCTGGTCATTGCTGGACAAGTGCCCCTACCCGAGTAAGTGCGTGAAGCAAAGAAGGTTCGCGGCCTTTGCGAGCCCGTTGATAAAGGAGTGAAGTCCGAGGCGAAATCCGAAGGCAGAGCCAGGAGAACCAGGAGGTCAGCCAGGACTTTTGGGGCGCAACGGCAGAATTCTCTGCCAAAATCATAAAGGTGCTAAGACGTCTAGAGAGACTGAGGAATGGGCAGGTGAAGAAGGCGGCTAAGGTCACGCAAAGCAATGCTGTGCAGTCCCGCGCGACCTAGCCTCCTACATTACCCAAAATACCCATTGCAAATACTTGGTTATAGAGCCCTGCAAGAGTAGAGTTTAAAACAAGAGAGAACGCTATAGGCGGGTGCCCCGACTATCAGATACCCGTTACTCAGCTAAACATAAGCTAAACCCGTTCTCGTGAGCCAACAATATTTTTGCGACCGAAAAATTAAAAAAATGCTTTAGTTTAAGTGTGTATTTCTCGTTCGAAGTTAAGTACGTTCTCATTAGCCAAATTTTTTTTGCGGTAAGTTTTATTTTTTGAGCTACTTCGAAGTTAAGTACGTTCTCATAGGCCAAATATATTTTTGAGACCGAAAAATTAAGGAAAAAATTTCGGGATGGCTGCAGACCCACAACTAAGTACCGCGTATCAATTTGAAAATGTATAATAAATTTAAACGCGCACAGCTAGGCTTGGATAAAATCAAGGCGATGATATTGGGTGTGTGCATAACTGGAACAAAGCGTGGGAAAAGCGAGGTCTTGGAAATTTTCGGCAACGTTGGTCATAAGGAGGAAAATGAGATTCCAAACGTGGTTGCATGCAGGAATTGCTCTTGTGTTTTTAAATTTAACAACACAACATCAAATTTGTCCAGAAACAAATGTTTAAAAGCGGTTGGGCCCAAGGAGGACAATTAGCCAGAAGTAAAAGTTGATCTAGAGATAAAGTCAAAGATTGTTCAAGTAGCAGCAGCAAGGACCGTGAAGAACTGACGGCCATTGGAGCTGCTTACGAACTCTAACGCCATGATAGTGTCAGGACGAATTTCGAAATTATATGCAGAACATTATAACTTAGTAAAGGATGAGATTGCCCGAAACGGGAAGAATGGTATTGGCTACAGCATTACAACGGATGGCTGGACCGACGATGTTTTTAAAAGCTCATACATTTCTGTAAACATTCATTACGTTTGTGACGGAAAAATGGTGAGCCGCCTTCTTTCTGTGAAAAGTATGCAGGAGAAACCATCAACCGGTATAAAAACATAAAATGTACACTCCATTTATTGTCTGTAATTTAGTTCACTTATTTCTCAGGTGCAAATCTAAAGAAAACGTTGAATAGCTGCCTCCTAGAATATGAGTACAAACTTTCTGAAGATAATGCAATCATTGTGACGGACCACTGTGCAAATATGGTTGCTGCTTATAAATTTATGAGGCACATATACATATAACCACTTGCTAAATAATGTGATTAACAAAACCTTTAACAAAGTTCCTGAAAGAAAGAAAAAAATATGTTTTAAAGATAGAAACCATTAAATAAATTAAATAGAAAACAAGAGAGAACGCTATAGTCGGGTTTGTGTCCCGATTATCTAATACCCGTCACTCAGCTAAACGGAGTGCGAGGGAGATGGATATAAAATTTTTTTTTTATTGCGAATAACTTTTTAATGAATGGTCCGATTTGAAAAGTGTGTTCTACATTTCGATAGGTATAAATATACACAACAAAATTGCATTTATACTTCTCGGAAATCTTTACGGGTGTGGGCGCCAGACACATTTTAAAATCGTTAGTGGGCGATTGTGGGCGTTAGAGGGGTGTGGCACCTTTTTGAAAAAAACTTGCGCTGCGTAGGAAGCCCAAGAATATGTGTGGGAAATCTCAACCTTCTAGCTTTTGTAGTTTCCAAGATCTCAGCGTTCATACGGACAGACAGACAGACGGACATGGCTATATCGACTCGGCTAGTGACCCTGATCAAGAATATATACTTTATAGGGTCGGAAACGCTTCCTTCTAGCTGTTACATACTTTTGCACGAATACAATATACCCTTTAATCTACGAGTAACGGGTATAAATTTGTGTACATGACATATGTACAACGCGGATGGTAGCAGAGCTCTGCTGACGTCGACGTCAAATGTGTAATATTCCCGCGAATTCTGCTTCTGTGAGAAGCAACATCCATTTTTAATGTTTAAACATTTTTATACCCGTTACTCGTAGAGTAAAAAGGTATATTCTATTCGTGCTGTCCGTCTGTCTGTCCGTCCGTATGAACGCTGAGATCTCGGAAACTATAAAACCTAGAAGATTGCAATTTTGCATGCAGATTTTAAGAGTTCCTACGCAGCGCAAGTTTGGTTCAAAAAGGTGCCACACCCCTCTAACGCACACAAGCCACAAGCTGTGGCCACAGTTTTGATGCTATTATAAAAATTGTAATGTAAATGTATTTGTACCGTCAAAACCTATCGATTGGCCTAATAAAAGTTTGCCACGCCCATTCTAACGCCCACAAACTCATTAAACGCTTAAACCTGGCTAGCGCCTACATTTCCGCCTTTCATGGCCCGTGGTACCAATATCTTGGGGTAGATGGCGGTATACAATCTACAATAGCGCCATCTAATGGATGACTTTGGAACAACTGGCCAAGGTGCTCAACAGAGTAAACGTTAATTACCGATAAGGATTTCTATTAAAGGAAATTGCGATGGTTTTCGTTTGTCAATACCGAACTATATGCCAAAAATCAAATCAAACTATTTGGTGAAAAGTTAGCCAAATTGGAGATCAGAATCAAACAATGGCGTATGTGTGTAAGCACATACATATGTATGTACACATTTGCAATTGTCCGGCAAAGATAACTCCTTTCAAGAAAGCTATACCCGTTACTCGTGTTGTGCAAACATTTAGACTTTATATACATAATACTCTTTAAGAATGTATGTGTTTAGCCAATATAAGTATGTATGTTTAATATTTTTAGTCAATAACATAAACAAAGCGGCTGGTGGAGGACAAAAGCTGCCTGCGCTAAAACAGCGCTGGTACTGATGCTCGTGCTTGAAAGCTGCTAGCTCTAAGAGATCGCCGAATTTAAATTGATAATTTGAACTTTTTGTCCTTTTTTCCTGTGGTCACTATAATTCACATTGTGTTAATGCAAAATCTAAATCATTTGAAATGGGCGCGCATTTTGTCTCTTTTTACTCCTATTCGTTTCTCACAAGTGCATTCACCTGCGCTAGAGAGAGACGGAAGATGTGCTAGGCAGAATGAAAAGTTTTAGAAGGCACGGTTCGCTGTTAGCAAAAAGGGCGGGAATCCAAGCAAGTAAATTGGCGATTATTAACTTTGCAGAGCTGCAAACTATTCTGCTCTCGCTTTAGTCTACGAGTAACCATCGTATGTGATCTCTCTTCTCGTCTGAGATTGCGATTTTTGCCAGTTTTGCCTATCTTAAAACTAATCTCCCTTAACGTAAACTATCCAGAATCCATTTTTACTTGCATTTTTGTAAACTCATTAATCTCATTTTTCTGTGCCTATAACTAACGTAAATTTTGTAAACAATTTCTTACGCGGTCGCGAGTTGTTGCTGCGCTTGCCGATTTGCTGCCGACGTCGCTGCCGTTGTTTGCTGCTGGGCTGGTTGCTGCGCTTGCTGCTAAGTACCCCCTTTAACGTAGATTTTTTTAATAATAATCTAAGAGTAAGTCTTTTTCAAGACTTAATCTTAATCTTAATATTTTTCTCTTTTGCCAATTTTTAACGTAATCAATTTTCTATCGCTCTGTCTCTTTTAACGTAGATTTGTTAATAATAGTATAAGATTAAGTCTTTTTCAAGACTGACTCTTAAATTATTATTATTCATATTTTTCATATTTGCCAATTTTTAACGTAATTAATTTTCAATCGCTCTGCCCCTTTACCCGTATATAAATAAAAGAATTCAGCCTATTTTTAAGGCTTATTCTTATATTTCTATACATTTACGTATTTATCTTAGTAATCTCTATATATAAAGCTATCACTAAGAAAACTGGGAATCAACGCACAGCCAAAACCACTGGTTAACAATATTAATATGCATTTTTATTACATTCTAATAACTTTAAACTGATTTGCTAAGATTTATTGGGGCTCCCCAAGCGGCCCCAATCGCTTCCAATTGGAAAAAATGTAAATTTTCCTTTCAAAAATTCTGGACGCGAAACCGTTTAACCAATCGAATCCGTGTTTTCGCCCAAAAATAGTTTAAGACATTATAAATGTTTAAAAAATTTGACCGCTTAGATTTAAGGCTTTTTACTATTTTTAACACCCGTTCTAAAATTACAATTTAGCCAAAAATATCTTCAAACGTCGAAAAATGGAACTTCTAAACTGAGTATCAAATATTGCTTCGGTAAAGTTTTTTCTTAAGCTTTAACGATTCATTTGATGGTTTCACCAAAGCTCTAGCTATCTTTTAAACAAAGAAACTAAGCAAAAAGTCGATCTATTATCGAATTTAAGTGTCTCCATAAGCAGCATACGTTTTCTGCCTGCATATGGCTATCTCTCTCTGCATTTTCATACAAATTGTCAACAAATGATTCCGTCTCCCTCCCTCTCCCTGCGCTTCCTTAAAAATATAAATTGAGCTTTAATACGGTTTTAATTTCTGTAGATTTTAGTTTATAGTTATTGGTGACCCACCCCCCACCAAAGTGCCCCAAAACTCATTCAATTAGAAAATGAAATCCTGTACGCTAAACCAATCGATACCGTGTTTTCGCTAAAAAATAGTTAAAAGCATAATAATTTTTAAAAAATATGACGGCTTCAATTTTTCACTTTTTACTATTTTTAATACCCGATTAAAAAGTAGCCTTCATATCCAGCATACGCTTGCATATATATATCTCCATCTCTTTTCCACACCCTGACTCTGCTTTATGACTGTAATTTTTTTCTTCGCTCCTTTTTGTGTGTTTGGCATAATGCCGACGTCTTGGACTTCTTGAAGTCTAAGCCGGCATGACCTCGAGTTTGCTAAAAACTTCTCTATAACGAAAAAAGGTCGTATCAAAAAAGCTAAACTTTGGACAAAAAACGGTCAACACGCCGTAAAAGGCTGCTATATGGAAGCCTAAAAATATGCAGTAATGCATATTCTTCAAAATCTGCCACGGAACTCTGATAGAGATCAAAGACAGAACAAAGTCCAACACACACTAAGGGCTTGATCAGCTTTTCGAAGTTTACCGATCTGGCGACGCTATAATTCCCAACCAGTTATAGCGCGGCTTGCATGGTAACCCACTTTGATCGTTGAACCAAGACAGCGATTTCACTGCTGATGATTGTAGTTGGCTACTACATGAAACATGCATGTACAGTGAAGCCTCTTCGCTCCTTTTTGTGTGTATGGCATAATGCCGACGTCTTGGACTTCTTGAGGTCTAAGCCGGCATGACCTCGAGTTTGCTAAAAACTTCTCTATAACGAAAAAAGGTCGTATCAAAAAAGCTAAACTTTGGACAAAAAACGGTCAACACGCCGTAAAAGGCTGCTATATGGAAGCCTAAAAATATGCAGTAATGCATATTCTTCAAAATCTGCCACGGAACTCTGATAGAGATCAAAGACAGAACAAAGTCCAACACACACTAAGGGCTTGATCAGCTTTTCGAAGTTTACCGATCTGGCGACGCTATAATTCCCAACCAGTTATAGCGCGGCTTGCATGGTAACCCACTTCGATCGTTGAACCAAGACAGCGATCTCACTGCTGATGATTGTAGTTGGCTACTACATGAAACATGCATGTACAGTGAAGCCTCTTCGCTCCTTTTTGTGTGTTTGGCATAATGCCGACGTCTTGGACTTCTTGAAGTCTAAGCCGGCATGACCTCGAGTTTGCTAAAAACTTCTCTATAACGAAAAAAGGTCGTATCAAAAAAGCTAAACTTTGGACAAAAAACGGTCAACACGCCGTAAAAGGCTGCTATATGGAAGCCTAAAAATATGCAGTAATGCATATTCTTCAAAATCTGCCACGGAACTCTGATAGAGATCAAAGACAGAACAAAGTCCAACACACACTAAGGGCTTGATCAGCTTTTCGAAGTTTACCGATCTGGCGACGCTATAATTCCCAACCAGTTATAGCGCGGCTTGCATGGTAACCCACTTTGATCGTTGAACCAAGACAGCGATTTCACTGCTGATGATTGTAGTTGGCTACTACATGAAACATGCATGTACAGTGAAGCCTCTTCGCTCCTTTTTGTGTGTATGGCATAATGCCGACGTCTTGGACTTCTTGAAGTCTAAGCCGGCATGACCTCGAGTTTGCTAAAAACTTCTCTACAAAATATTTTCGCAAACCCAACACCAAATAGTAATTTCTTGAATATGTTCAAAAACAAATACACTCAAAAGAATGAAATATACATATGCAAAGCCCACACAGAAATACACACACGTATTCGATCAACCAAGGGAATTCATTCATTTATTTATAAAACTTAATATTTACCTAAATTATTTATTTGTTATGTATGTATGTATGTTCTTTATATTCTGCCACCCAGTTCATCTCTATATATAAAGCCATCAGTAAGAAAACTGGGAATCAACGCACAGCCAAATCCATTGATTAACAATATTAACATGCATTTTTATTACATTCTAATAACTTTAAACTGATTTGCTAAGATTTATTGCGGCTCCCCAAGTGGGCCCAATCGCTTCCAATTGGAAAAAAAGGTCAATTTTCTTTTCAAAAATTATGAACGCTAAACCGTTTAACCAATCGAATCTGTGATTTCGCCAAAGAATAGTTTAGGACATTATAAATGTTTAAAAATTAAACATTATACGATTTAGCGTCGCTTGTGAACGGTTGTGTTTACTTTTGTGCTCTGAGTTATTTGTGTTTTTCAGTGATTTTTTGCGAGTGTCTTTTGTTTGTTTATAAAGAAAGCGTAGCCTAACAATTGTGTAAGTGTTTTTAACTAAATCTCCCAATTAACGGGTGCATTGTTCTAGTTATTTTAACATTTCTATTTGGATTTGTTTAATCGCTTGTCTTTGTTAGTGTAAATTATACGCTCTAAACTTGCTAAAACTCTTGTAATCTCTCTTCCACTCTCCCACTCTCACTCTCTCTGAACTTGCTGTACTTCTATTTCTCTCTCTCTTGCTTGCTTTACATTTGTAACTGTTCGTGTGTATAGTTGTTGGTGCCCCACAAGCCACGCTCAGTCGATAGAAGCTTTTTTCTCTCGCGCTCTCTTGTTTTAATTAAACTCGCGATCTCGCGCTCTTATACTTTTCGTTTGTTTTGTGTCTTTGCGGTTTTACGAATTTGATCCCAGTGCCAAATTTACTTGAGGTATATTTTCCACATTTTATTTTCTATTTCTTTGAATAACCTTTTTATACCCGTTACTCGTAGAGTAAAAGGGTATATTGTATTCGTGCAAAAGTATGTAACAGCTAGAAGGAAGCGTTTCCGACCCCATAAAGTATATATATTCTTGATCAGGATCACTAGCCGAGTCGATCTAGCCATGTCCGTCTGTCCGTCTGTCTGTCCGTCTGTCTGTCCGTCTGTCTGTCCGTCTGTCTGTCTGTATGAACGCTGAGATTTCGGAAACTATAAAAGCTAGAAGATTGGCGTTTTGCATGCAGATTCTAGGAGTTCCTACGCAGCGCAAGTTTGTTTCAAAAGGGTGCCACGCCCCCTCTAACGCCCACAATCGCTTATATACGATTTTAAAAATTTCAATATTTCGGAAAAGTAAAAATGCAGTTTTATTGTGTTTATCAATACCTATCGAAATGTAGAAGAAATTTTTCAAATCGGACCATTCGTTAAAAAGTTATGCGTGTTCAAAGTTTCTATCTCCATCTCCCTCGCACTCCCTTTACCTGAGTAACGGGTATCTGATTGTCGGGACACCCGACTATAGCGTTCTCTCTTGTTTTTCTATAAAATGGCCCTTATCTGTACAAAGAAAAGTTGTTCTCTTCCGATGTCAACTAAAGATTCTTTTATTATCTGTTGGCTCTGCGAATCGGTCATGCACGTCAAATGTGCAGGATTTACTGGCAGAGTTAAAGACTTCATTGAAATGCATACCGGTCTCATGTGGGCATGTGAGTCCTGCAAGGAAATGACAGTCGAAGTGAGCAGCTTTATGAGGCAGACTCGAGACGGACTATTGAACCTTTCACGAGTTTTTAAACAGCTTAATGACGGGTTCAACTCAGTTTGTGACCAATTTAATAATAAGAAATTATTATTAACCGAGTCGCCTAAACGCAAAAAAGCCAGCTCAGGGGCAGTTAATAAGACCGTGAAACAAAATAAAGCACTGAACTCGGTAGCTGCAGCAGTTCCTGTCGCACAGGGGTAAGCGAGCCACCTGTGCCTATGGTTACAGCCAGTTCCGGAGGTGACCCTGTTTCTGGATGCCAACCTGAGGCACAGAAGTCGGTGCTGACCGTAGATACAGTAGGAACCGCTTCTGGGTCCCAGCCGAGTGAGGTTCAGACTGCTGCTGGGGGGCGTAAGAAACTTTCAGTTTGTTCCACATAGGAAGCATATGTTTGTTTCTAGATTTACCCCGGATACCAAATCTGAGGATGTTTTGGAATTCATACGTGAAAAATTCCCATCCGAGGACATTGAAGTTGAACAATTTCGATTTTCGTACGCCCGTAGGATATCTTCTTTTAAAATATTTGCTCCGCCTGATGTGTTTAATGTACTCCTTTCTGAAAGCTTTTGGCTTAATGATGATTTGGTAATTAAAGAATTTGTTCCCAATAAACCGAGAACAAATAACAGGCCTCCCACTGTGCCTAATAATCGGCTTTCCACTGTGCCTAATAACAGGCCTTCCACTGTGCCAAAAAACTAACAGGTTTATTTTTGGCTTATCAAAATGTTAGAGGACTAAATATGAAGCTACCAAAGCTTTATGCTGACTCCTCTGCATTTACTGAAGATATTTTGACTTTTACGGAAACTTGGCTGAAACCAGAGATATCTGACTCTGAAGTTTTGTCAATGAACTTTAACACCTACAGGACCGATCGCTCCCCGCGTAGGGGGGGTGGTGTACTGATTGCCGTTACCTCTAGTTTAACATCGGAGAGACTTAACATTCATATCCCTAACGATATTGAATTTGTTAGTGTCAAAGTTTCCATTCAATCCTTATCTATTTTTGTAACCTGTTCTTATATTCCTCCTGGCTCTGATTTAATAATTTATGAGCACCATCTGTCTGCTATAAAATCTGTTCAGTCCTTCCTTTCCAACAGAGACCTTTTGATTGTTTTGGGTGACTTCAATCTCCCTAATATCTCTTGGTCTCTTCCCACTGACTCACTTGTAGCTACACCTTTATCTACCCATGATTTTGTGGATGGCCTTTTAGAATTATCGTTACAGCAAGTAAGCTTTATACGAAATTCATTAAATAGACAATTAGATCTAGTATTTGTTTTAGATCCGCATGAAGTTACGGTATCTAGAATTGACGCACTTGTTGTACCTGAAGACCGGTATCACCCAACATTGGAATTGACAATTGGCCTCCCTGTACTAATACCCTTTCTCCTTTAGTTCCTCAAACTAAAATGAGATGCTTTCGTAAATGTGACTATACTAAACTAAACTACATGATTTCGCAATATAATTGGACTGATTTGTACAATTGCATGGATATTGAATGTGCAATTGAACTTTTCTATAGCGTTTTAAACACTTTTTTTGACGAATGCGTTCCTGACAGGCTTCCTCCTAAGCTAAACAGGCCTCCTTGGTTTAACAATGCGCTTCAAAGACTTAAAAATCTTAAATCAAACACTTATAAAAAGTATAAAAAATCGGGTAAGCCATCTGATTTTTCGAAATACGTGGTGGCTCGTTCAGATTTTAATGTTCTCAACAGTCATTGCTATTCCATGTATTTAAATCGATGTAAATTCGAATTTTCAAATGATCCGAAGCAGTTTTATAACTTCGTTAATGCCAAGCGTAAGTCTTCGGCATTGCCTTCATCGGTAC
>JBAMCF010001236.1:0-21785 GCA_037075285.1 Drosophila lutescens | reverse complement strand
CGCTAGCAGAAAAGGTGCTGCAAAGAGAGATTTATGTTGATGACGTACAAAGCGGCCATGAGACCACGGACGGTGCCATTCGAGTACGAAACGATGTCATAGCAGCCCTCCGCTCTGCCGGTATGCATCTTCGCAAATGGGCAGCAAACCACCCAGCGTTGCTTAGCGATATTCCGGAAGTAGATCTCTGCAACCACTTAATCTTCGAAATGGACAATAAAGACAGTATTAAAACGCTTGGAATGTACTGGCAGCCCAACCCTGACGTCTACGGATTCAAAATCCATTTCGCGATCAATCCCACACTTTCGAAAAGGTCTCTTTTATCAACAGTGGCGCGGCTCTTCGATCCATTAGGATTTTTAGCACCCGTGATAGTCATGTCCAAGATTCTCCTCAACGACGTATGGAGTTTCCGTATGCAGAAACCTGATGGCACTTACAGTGCACTCGATTGGGATGACATGTTACCAGAATCTTTGGCCGAGCGTTGGCAGCAATATCTCGAACAGCTTCCAGAAGTTCAACACATTCGAGTACCACGCTGGTTCGGCTGCGACTTCAGCACTGCGATCTCGCTTCAATTGCACATGTTCTCCGATGGGTCATCCCTCGCGTATGCAGCATGTGCCTACCTTCGAATACTCGACACTGCTGGAAGTATACACACACACTTAGTCGCAGCTCGCAGTAGGGTTACACCAACAAAGCCTCTCACCATACCAAGAGTGGAGCTCTCAGGAGCAGTTCTGGCTACCAAACTCGCCACATGGATCCAGCAGCAACTTCACGTGCCTCAGATGCGTGTCACAGTGCACTACTGGTCAAAAACGCCATGATCGTACTTCACTGGATATACGCAGATCCATGCAGGTGGAAGACTTTTGTAGCCAATCGAATTGGCAGTATCCAAGAGGTCAGCTCTGCTTCACAGTGGGGTCATGTGGCTACACAGGACAATCCTGCGGATTGTGCAACGCGCGGTTTAACACCACTACAGCTAGCGCAGCATAAGCTCTGGTGGAGCGGCCCAGACTGGTTGCAGGAACCCGAAGATCATTGGCCCAAGGTAACTCCTACATCTCCAGATCCGAGCACACTCTGCGAAGAACAGGCAGCAAAGGTTATACACGCTCACACCTGTTCATCCACTGATTCCTTCGTTGAGTCATTTTCGTCATACAATCGACTTGTATTTTCCACAGCATTCATTAATCGCTTTATCCATAATGCTCGCTGCAAAAAGGAGGCTCCGCTTTCCGGACCAATCAGCGTAAAGGAGTTTTCCAAGGCAATGTCTACTCTGGTTCGCATTGTCCAACAGGAAGCATTCTCTAACGAACTGTCCAAGTTGCGAACAAACAAATCGCTCCCAAATTCTAACAAGCTTAGCCAACTGTCGCCATTCATAGATGCCCAAGGGATCCTCAGAGTGCGGGGTAGACTTCGAAACGCCTTGCAGCTCACCACTCAAGAACGCACGCCTATCATCCTACCTAAGTCACATCACTTTACGGACCTCGTCATAAAAAACGCCCATCTGAACACCATGCATGGAGGAGTGTAACTTACTCGTGCGATCATCCAGCAGCAGTTTTGGATCATTAATGGCAAACAAGCGGTAAAAGGAGTTCTTCGACAGTGTGTGGCTTGCTTTCAGCATCGCCCTAAATCCTCTCGACAATTAATGGGAGATCTTCCATACCATCGTGTTAATCCGCCGAATCGAGCGTTTGAAGCCACAGGTGTGGATTACACAGGAGCTATCGAGGTCAAGTCCTCGAGGTTTAGAGGACACACTACATACAAGGCCTACATTGCAGTATTCATTTGCCTAGCCAGTAAAGCTATCCATTTAGAGCTGGTGACAGGACTCACAGCACAACATTTCCTCTGGGCTCTCCAACGGTTCATCGGACGCCGCGGATTTGTGCGGCACATGTACAGTGACTGCGGCACAAATTTTATAGCAGCAGATAAATCCCTACACTTGTGGTCCAACGAGTTCCGGCAGGAAATCAACCAGATAGTCGTCCCAGAACCCAGAACCCACTTTAACCCCCCACAAAGCCCAAACTTCGGAGGAATCTGGGAAGCTAACGTCAAAGCCGTAAAAACTCATCTTCACCGTTCCTTCAAAGGATACCCAATGACTTATGAACATTTATCAACCGTTCTCATTCAGATCGAGGCATGTCTTAACTCTCGGCCATTATGCCCGTTTACTGCGGACATTAACGATCTGACAGTGTTGACTCCAGCTCATTTTCTCATCGGAGATTCCATGCAATCGCTTCCTACACCCAGTGACAAGGACAAGTCGCTCAACACACAGTTCATGGAGGGACAACGGATCCTACGCCAGTTCTGGAAAAGGTGGAGCTCAGATTGGTTGTCTCACCTTCAGGCACGCCCTAAGTGGAGACAAGAGGAAGAAAACCTACAGATCAATGACCTAGTTATTATCAAGGACGACAGGACAGGTCCAACCGCTTGGAAACTAGGTCGTATTTTAGAATTACACCCTTGAGGCGATGGGATAGTACGAGCTGCAACAATCTATACAAATTCGGGTACATATAAGCGATCAGTATCCAAGCTCTGCAGATTACTCATTCCGAATTACACGGAAGCTAAAGTCGAGAAAGCTAATATTGAACAATAGACACGCACTTTGATCTCACATCCATACCACAGCAAACATTTCACCTGTTTCTTTCAGTTACCATTAGAAGGATGTCTTAATGCTGGACCCAGCATTGCGGGGCGGCATGTACGGTCATTTGTTATCGTAACGTTCAGTACTTAACGTTAGTGCATACCACAACCCTATAATCGATACCCTATCGATACCAGACCCGGCCCTGCTTGGAGCAACGGACCCATCTCTAAGTTTAGCAGCCATTACGAATTTGGATATCAACGAGAAAAGCTGAACACACACTAGTAGATTACCACAACCCTATAATCGATACCTCATCGGTTCCTATCGATACCAGACCCGGCCCTGCTTGGAGCAACGGACCCATCTCTAAGTTTAGCAGCCATTACGAATTTGGATATCAACGAGGAAAGCTGAACACACACTAGTAGATTACCAACCATTGTTCTGCTCTCCAAAATCAATTCAAATTAAATTCAAGTGACACAATTGAAGTAAAACCATTTGTCTTCTTAACCGGCAACAGCAAAGTCCCCATAGCAGACTTCTGCTAATCATTGACTCCCGTATTCTATCGGCGCAGTCACAACAGTGTGTGTTCGCAGCAGAACGCCTAAATTGCATTATTTGCTATCAGTTTGTAACAGTTTGCTAACAGCTGTGCAGCATCTGCGTTGCGCTATGTTAATGTGACCCCATTATCGCAACTTCGGTTCTAACCTTATGCTGTCTGGCCAAACGCCGTCAGGCAAACACACACACACATACAATCGTCTCCAGAAAACGTCGTGCTACTGTGAGCCACATCTAAGATGCCCAAAGATGCTGACAACTTGCCACCGGCAAACAATCAAGATAATGGATCGGCTGATATTGACTTCTAAAAGGCCAAGTGCGCATCAATTCAGCGCCAACTGAAGGCAATGGGCGACCATTTCAGCATCGCCGACTTGACCACCTACGATGAAGCCGACTTAATAGTTCGTATAGACACAATTAATAAAATGAAGGAAGACTTCGAATTGTGGCAAGATAAACTGGAAAAGGTGGTCCTGCTCGAGCTTTCTTCAAACTTACGCTCCGAGTTCGCAATTTCCTATTGGAAAGCAAAGTCTTCGCTGACTCGCCACATGGATACCTTTATGAAGTCACACATCGCAGATGCTAACTCAACAACACTTTCTGCCTACCAGGGCAGCATCAATTTTTCCTCTCAACTAAACAAGCGCAAGTCTCGGCTACCAGAATTACACTTGCCCAGGTTCAGCGGCAGCTACGAGGATTGGCCAGATTTCATTGCCATGTATAACAGTGTCGTCGGTAACAACGAGGATTTAAGCAATGTAGAGAAATTTTAACACCTGCGCGCATGCTTGGATGGCGCGGCTCTAAGCACATTCAAATCTTTGGAACCTGCCGATGCCAATTACGATAAGGCATTGGAGTTACTTACAAAGCGTTTTGATAACAAGTTGCTACATTTTTAGGGCCATGTTCGAGCTATTTTTGGACTGGCAAACGTTGAAAAGGGATCTTCAGAAGCTCTGCGCGGTCTTAGTGACAAAATCAACTCGCACCTTCGGCCACTTAGCACCATGTCAACCATTCCTCAACTGGCCGATGGACTACTCATTCACATCATCACACGCGAGCTCGACCAAAACACTCAGGAAAGATGGGGGGAGGCACTGCCATCCGACAAGCTGCCCAGCTGGACTGATATGTCAACCTTTCTGGAACAGAGATGTCGCATAATGGAAAATCTTAACAGCGCCACGGTACCCACACCTAGCCTTCAGGTGAGCCGAAGCTCCCATATATCAAATCGAAGCTCTTTCATTGCCACAATCACCAGAAACCAACAACTTTGTACCTTTTGCGATTCTAAGGATCACTATATCGTGAAATGCCCACTGTTCATAAATCTGTCCCCAAGCTTACGTCACAAGGAAGCCAAACGTTTAAATCTGTGCCTAAATTGTCTCCGGAAAGGTCATGGCTTGCAGCAATATCGCTCAGGTCATTGCAGGCACTGTCAACAAAAGCACCATTCTTTACTGCATTTGGCCCCCATAGCGGCTCAATCACCTGTCTCATGTGCACCTGGCTCGCAGCCAAGTATACCAGATTTAGCAACGCCCTTAGCTTTCACTCTCGTAGCCACTTACCCTGAAGACAACTCTAGGAACGTGGTCAACAAGTCCTCCGAGTACGTATTGCTTCCTACTGCAATCGTTTATGCAAAAAGCCCTTCAGGCGTATATAAACCATGCCGTGCTCTGTTGGATTCTGGATCCCAACTCAACTTTATCACCACGCGTCTGGCTAACCAGCTCCAGATCAAGGTTTATCATGCAGCCGTATCGATATCAGGAATTGGCGAGTCAACGATCGCATCTAACTTGTCAGCTGACATTGTAGCTCAGTCCTGTGACAAGAGATTCACCACATCCTTCCCAGCAGTTATAACTCGTCCGAGAACAGATTATCAACCGAACTTTGACCTCGACATCTCAGGCTGGAGCATTCCTAAAAACATATCCCTCGCAGATCCCACGTTTTTCAAATCTCAGAGAATAGATTTATTGCTTGGGGCCGGTCTATTTTTCGACCTAATCTGTGTAGGCCAAATTCGAATGGCAGATAATTTACCAATTCTCCAAAAGACCAAACTAGGTTGGGTGGCTTCAGGTGGACACTATCTCGTTCGCAACAGCTATTCATCTCTCGCCTCCTTTCGTAAAGTCCCTAATTTTGAGGATGATTCCTTATCAGAGATTATCAAAAGATTCTGGGAAATCGACAGTTCCTGCGGCGAATCTCCCACAACATCCGCTGACGACGAAATATGCGAGCAGCAGTTTCTACAGGGCTACTCTAGACTGGAGTCGGGTCAGTACTCTGTAAGGTTGCCGACTAAATTCAGCACTGACACGTTAGGAGATTCCTTTCAACGCGCACTAAGACGCTTCAAGGCGCTCGAAGTCAAACTGGCAAAAAACCTTCAAACCAAACTGAAGTACTCTGCTTTCATGCGCGAATAGATCGAGCTGGGCCATATGTCACTGGCTTCCAAGCAGCATGTTTTCCCACAATTCTATTTGCCGCATCATTGCGTTGAGAAACCTGATAGCTCTACGACAAAATTGCGTGTGGTTTCTGACGAATCAGCCAAATCTACGTCAGGAGTATCTCTAAATGATCTGCTAAATACGGGCCCGTCCATACAGCCCAAACTTTTTAACATTCTCATCAAATTTCGTCTTCTCAGAGTTGCTATGTGCGGCGATATTTGCCAGATGTATCGCTGCGTGCGAGTAGCTCACCCAGATCAATTTCTTCAGTGCATCCTATGGCGCGATCTAGAGCCTGCCGCTTTAGAAGGAGAAAGCGATTCAGATTGTGAAAAGCTTATGGAATTTAAGGATGGCACCAACACCGCAAAGGCTTTTGGCTTAGCCTGGGATCCCAGCACCGATTGCCTGCTCTTTACCTTCGCACATAATTTACCCGATAAACCAATCACAAAACGAAGTATGTTGTCCATGATAGCCAAGGTTCACGACCCACTCGGATTAATCTCACCCGTCGTTACCAAACTCAAAATATTTCTTCAAGCTCTATGGAAGGAAAGGTTGGACTGGGACGAATGCTTGCCGCAAGCAATGCACTACGAATGGAATCTGTTATTTTCTCAGCCCTTAAGTGTTTCTCTAACATTTCCCCGATTCATTCTAAAGCCACTGGCCACAATTGAGCTACATGGGTTTTGCGACGCAAGCATGGCTGCTTATGGCGCTTGCGTATACGTCCAATCTGAGTTGCAGGGTGTATATACGTCACATTTTTTATGCTCGAAATCCAGGGTCTCTCCTTTTAAAACGCTGACAATCATAAAGCTCGAACTCTCAGCAGCGCTTCTTTTATCCGATCTTATGTAAAACATCGCCAAGGAATTAAAATTCGTCCGCAAATACCACTGCTGGAGCGACTCTACTGTAGCACTTGCTTGGATACGAGAAGCCCCTTCTAGTTTCAACATTTTTGTTTCCAACAGGGTAGCTCAAATCCAGCGGCGTACAAAGGGAATGATCTGGCATCATGTGCCGTCACAGCTAAGCCCGGCGGATATATTGTCAAGAGGATGCAAGCTACTGTTAGAACTGTTAGAATCACCACTTTGGAAAAACGGACCTTCATTTTTACAAGCCGGCTGTGCAGGTTGGCCACAAACCGTGTATCACCCATCTGATCTACCCGAGAGGCGCTCAAAAACACTTATTTCAACGCAACGACTGGATTTGACAGCGTCCTGCAAATTTAGCAATTCCTTTACAAAGCTGCAACGGATTTTTGCATACGTAAACAAGTTCATCAAGCGCACAGCATCATATTCAGCGAGCCCGAAGACACTGCTCACTCCAGATAATCTCAAAGGCGGAACGCATCTTTTGCTGAAAAGAATTCACATTGTGCATTTCGGCGAGGAGAATAAAGCGCTAAGTTTAAAGAACCCGCTGCCCCCTAGCAGCAAACTGCGGTGTTTATGCCCGTTTTTGGACGACGAAGGACTTCTGCGCGTCGGAGGTCGTATTCAGAATTCAAACCTCGAGTACGAAGCCAGGCATCCGATTTTGCTGCCTAAGCATCATCCAGTTACCGATGCAATAATCGCGCACTACCATGCCACATTCCTTCATGCTGGTCCTCAATTCCTCCTTGCAACAGTTCGATACTGGCCCATTGGAGGGCTCCCAGCTGTATCGAGTATCATCAAAAAAATGCATACGCTGCTTTCGAATGCGGCCCAAACTTCTCGATCAAGTAATGGCCCCTCTGCCAGCCGAGCGCGTCCAGCCAAGCCCAACATTTTATGTAACTGGCATTGACTTTTGCGGTCCATTTTACACAAAATCGGAAGTAAGGAACCGCGCGCCAGAAAAATGCTACGTCTCAATTTTCATATGTCTAGCAACGAAGGCAGTTCATTTGGAATTGGTGGAGGACTTATCGACATCATCATTTCTCGCAGCATTGAAACGCTTCATAAGCCTTCGAGGGAAACCGCATTCAATATGGACTGATAACGCCACGAACTTTCTAGGTGCTTGGAACGAGCTGAAGGAACTTCGCGAATTATTTCTAAGTGATCCACAGAGAAGCGAGATTTTCAACAACTGTACAGCGTTGGGAGTAAATTGGCATTTCATTCCTCCACGTTCCCCACATTTCGGTGGATTATGGGAGGCCGCGGTGAAATCAGCAAAGTACCATTTTTACCGCGTCGTTGGAAACTCAACTCTTTCATTCAACGAGCTTCGAACCCTCATCTGTCAAATCTCAGCAATGCTCAACTCAAGACCTCTTTATTCTATTTCAGAAGATCCTAACGATTTGGCAAAAGGTGTGCCAGGTGCAGCAAGCAAGAAGTGGAGCACATCCTACTTGTCCCTGCTTCAAGAGCGTGGGAAGTGGAAGACGACTCGGCAGATTGGACAGCGTCATCACAGGAGGGGACGGCGTTTCAAGAGTTGTCGTCATCCGCACCGCAAAGGGACTAGTCAGGAGAGCCATAGCAAGGATCGCCGTTCTGCCAATCGAAACCAAACCGGTTGAAAGCCGTCATCTTCCAACGGGGGGAGCATGTTCGCAGCAGAACGCCTAAATTTCATTATTTGCTATCAGTTTGAAAATATAACGTAAAGTTTGCTAACAGCTGTGCAGCATCTGCGTTGCGCTATGTTAATGTTAATTTTAACAGTGCGAATGTAAAACCTCTAAAACGAATACTGTACAACACTGACTATTATTTTCTCTCGTCTTGCGCTAAAACTTCGAAGTACACGATCTCTAAAACGAAAGCTAGGTCTTTTTATTTTAATTTAATAGAAACGGCCGAAGTGGGGTGCAAAACAGCATCTCCTCAAAACAGTGTGAGTATAACCTCTTAAATTTGAACTGCCTGAAATGTATCGTAATGACCTTTCATAGGGTTCCTCCAACGTTTATAAGTTATTTGCTTCAGAACTTGCCACTTGACCGTATATATTCAGTAAATGATTTGGGCGTTCTTCTGGACCCGAAGCTTAAATTTGACTGCCACATAATGCTGACTGTCAACAAAGCTATGAGTGTTTTCGGGTTTATATAGCGTTAGTCAAAAGAATTTGACGACCCTTAAATAACCAAATTACTATTTACCTCCCTTGTCCGTCCTATATTGGAATATTGTTCTCCGGTTTGGAGCCCACAATACAAAGTGCACATTGACCGTATAGAGTCGGTACAAAATAAATTTCTTCTTTTTGCTCTTCCTTATTTGAACTGGGATCAAAACGTAAGGCTACCTTCCTACCAGAGTAGATTATTATTGCTTAATTTACCAATACTGGCAAATCGTAAAATAATGCTTGGTACAATTTTTATGCATAGTTTTATAAGAGGTGATATTGATTCTGTAGAACTTGTAAGCCGCCTATCTTTTAATGTTCCCGTTAGACGAACACGAAATTATTATCCTCTTAACTTACCACGTTGTACATCCAATTTTAGTCTGCACGAGCCCTTTCGCGTTCTTTGTAATAATTATAACATCCTTTATCATTTAATTTGCATTTCGACTTCTATCCAGGTACTAAAAATTAATATTTTAGCTCATCTGCGTCACTCCTAATTGCTTCTTTACTTTTATTATGTGTCCCGTCTTTATTTGTTTTATGTATTCTTCCTCGCGAACTCGCATTCTTGCCCAAATTGATAAAAGGGTCCCGCGCGTAACAAGCACGTTCTTGGTGTCGTTGCGCCACTTGTTTGTACTGCTCGTAGTGCATCAACGTCCATCATTATTAAATCAGTAGGAATCGAATTTTGTAAGATATCGGCTTCAAATTTGGAGTGAATATTCTAGTAAGCCCAAAAATTATGTTAGACATAAAAAAAATAAGCGTGGCACTTTAGGGCGCGTAAAAAAAAAAACACCAATAAAAATATTAAAATAAATTATTCCAAACTTTTAACTATTTTCGTATTTTTTGTTATATATTTTTTTTTTTTTTTTAGACCAGTTTTTTTTTTTTTGAAAATGTTGGATTTAGGATATATGCTCATGTTTTTAGCTGTAACTTCGATGTTATAAGCTGAACAGCTGCAAATAAGGTTTTATATTAATGATAATTAATAACAAAAACAAAAAAACTTTGGTTTATATTTTTAAGATTTTTTTGTTAAATGGTAACAATTCAAACTTCATAGAAAAATTTTAGTACTTTTTTTGCCAAGCTAGTCCGACTCCGAATCCGAGTCACAGCTGTCGTCAGTGTATTTATCTTTTGATAAATCTTTTGGAAGCTCTAAGTGTCTAGATTTTGGTGGTGCTCGCAAACTTGCTATAAACGGATCGGATGATATCAGTAAACTGTGCATAAGAAACAAACATAGATACAATTTTGGACAGACAATTTTTGTATGCTGCCTTTAGGTATTGTATTGGTGCATTGACAATTTACTGTCTATCATTTTTTTGGTATAAGCGGAGGTAGGCACATTCTTTATTAACACGCCTCACACGAAATGGTTCTTGTTTTCATGTTTGTCGATGTCATATAGCAAAAAAGAATCCCGAAATCTGCGGTTAGGTAAGCCATAGTGGGGCATGTTACTTTTTGGGTTAATAAATTACAAAAGTCGCCCGTGCCTATCACGGCCGAGAATCCATAAGTCCGTGGGGTGTCGTCTGCGCAGACGACGTCGGCCCAGTGGTGTGGCAAGACGTCTAGCCAGGCGGTTAGAATGCACCAAGAACCGATCCCTGTAGCGATTCGAGAGCAGAGTTATCATCTCAGTAAATGTTGGTACTCCTGTGTCTCGAAACGCTATTTTCGACATAATAATGCCACTTCACCCCAAGCATCCTCCGTAGTGCTTTTGTGATGCAAGTCTGAACTCTTCTTGGCGACTTGTCGCAAGCGGTGCCCCAGCGTGTTACTCCAGAATTTAGGGTCGGGAGAACAATGGCTTTAAAGAGCCGTACTTTGGCCTGAAGGGATAATCCGCTATCTGAGCGAAGTAGCCAGTCCATTTTGTCCATTTGCGTCCTTGCTGACCCACAGACACGGTCAATCTGACCCTTCCAGCATAGACGGCAGTCTAAGGTAACACCAAGGTATGTTACTCTCTGCTCGTGTTTAAGTCTATCACCATCCAAGCAAAGACTACGGGATTGGACAGGTCAAAGAGCAAAGGTGGCGTGTTGCGTTTTATCAACGTTCAGCGCAATATTCCATCGAGAGGCCCAACATTCAAACTCGTTCCAGAACACGCCACGAGGCCGAGGAGGGGGTGCTGCCAGTAGCTAGGAATGCAGTATCATCTGCATAGGTGGCAAGAAGAGTACCACGAACCACTGGGTTTGGGAGATCCGAAGTGTAAATTGTGTACAGAAACGGGCCAAGGACGCTTCCCTGTGGGACACCAGCACGAATTAGACGTAGTCCAGAAAGATTTCCACTAATGTCAACAGCAAACATCCTATTGTCCAGAAATGACACAATGAGCTTCCAGGGTCCCTCAGGCAGTAGTTGCATTAATTTGTAAAATAGACCTTAATGCCAAACCCTGTCAAAAGCCTGACTGACATCAAGAAAAACAGCCGAGCAATACTTATGTCTATCATAAGGGAAAGTGCTTGATCTGCTGAAAGGCGTTTTAAAGTGCCATTAGAAGGTAATTTAGCTTTCTTAATTATAGTCCCCGTGGATGCGGTAGCATTTGAAAATTCATTAATTAATTTAGCTAAATCCCGTTTTCTGTCCGCCCGCAAAGCCTGTTTTGCTGCTGATAGCAATTGGACACCCGTCCCCGGTTTCTGTTACAGCCCCGTATGTTTTTCGACCTAACCTCGAAAAATGCTTATTTTACTCATTTCTAAATAGAAGGTATTTGGTATTTTAGATTCTGAATCAGAATGAATTCCTGCGAATGATGTATGTTCTGGTTGGATAGAATACGATAGAATAATATAAGTTTTTTTCCACCAAAAAACAGAAATATTAAAAAATACACTTATTTTTTGACACTTTTAAAAAAAAAAAGAAAAAAATGTTGGTAAAAACAATGTTTTTGTTTTTGAAAGTGGATTAAAATTGTCTAAAGTTTCTGGGAAAAATAACTATTGGCTGCTCCCACTGATCACGCGATGCAATTGATAAGACTATACTTTGTCAACTGTTGCTCGCTTTCCAGAGCAAACTTGCATGCATTTCTAAAGTCCAACTTTAAAAACCGTTATCTTCCGAAAAAAAATGTTTGTTCTGATTTGTTCCTGTTTTCGTAATAGTTGAACATTTCTCAAAGTGCTCCTTAAAGCCTAGTAACTGCTAGCTAACCATAGGAGTAAGCGATAGGCAAATAGGTAGCTAACGCCTTTAGCTGGGACTTTTTTCACAGAGGTACTCAGATAAGCTAAGGAAATGGTAAGGAAATACCAAAAAAATACTAGATTTAGCGGATGAATTCCTTTAAACGCCTTTAGCCGCGGTCCAAGGAATAGAAAATTTGATCTTTGGCTGTGTTTGTGCAGAAGCGGTGTGCCAATACCTCATTATAAATGGAAGGAAAACCCCAAAAACTAATGGAAAACTGCCTGTAGGAGTTGCGGCAATACATATCGCCATGCCAACAGCGAATTTTGGGGCCATTTATAGCCAGTACGCTGCGCAAAATTATTTTCGAATTTACGTCTCTTTTTTATTTTTATGTCAATTCATTCTGGGTACCTTTGTTAAAATCGCTGTTTTAACGCAAGCATGTAGAATGTTTTCAGCGGTGAATGATTTCTTTATTAACAAAAAATCAGAATTCCATCTAGACAAGTGTAGCGAAAACTCTTTGTGGACCGACAGTGATGCAAGAAGAATTTTCAAAAACTAGAAACGTTATGACCCTTTTAAATATTTATAACACTTTCCACGACTTTTGTTACGTCGGCATATTAGTGCCCCAGTCCTGAGAAAGGCTTGGGCCGAGGAAGTTGCGTCCTGAGCAGGCACGCTGGCTGCCGGCTAAGCTCGCAGTATTTGGGGTGGTTTCTTTGGAAGCCACTTCCTCTCCAACATAATGAGAATAAATTTATCGTGCCTGAAAAATGGATAGAATTCGTAAAGTCCGTTGGTCTTCTGTCTGCACTGCCCCACAAGCTCACCTGTAGCTTGATCGTAACACGATCGGGCTGTGTTTCGGCCACATTCCCTCCCCTTCACACATTCGTGTGCCAAATGGATCGTCGCGGGCCGCGCAATACGATCCCCTAATGTCGCGGTCGCCAGTCAAAAGTTATGTCATTGTTCTTGACCCCTTCTTCCATGTTTACCAGCTCCCCCCCTTTAATGGGTTTCTACCAAGACATTATGAGGTTCGATTCACATTATAAATTTATTGTAAAAAGGTTTTGTGTATGTGTGCATGATGGTTGAAAAAAATATATATTAGGTGTAAGTGTGTTGATGATAAAAAAAATATAAAAGAGAGTAAATTAAATATAGAAATGTTTATGAAGACTAATACTAAAAGTATCAATATAAAGATTATATAAAAGATATGTATAAATTATAAATGTTGTTGTTGCGAGGCTAATAAGAATGTAGCCGCGCGCTAACTGTCCAATTTCAAAAGTTGAGTTATTTGAATTCAAAATCTGTTAATTTAAATTCACTGTAAAGTTGTTCAACACTGCTAGGACGATAACATTGTTTAGTTGTTCAACACTGTTAGTCAGTGTCATTTCTAGATTATAGTATTGGAAAACTTGAGAATGTAAGAATAAGAAGTGACGCTATTGGAAGTGAAAGAGCGGCAAACCACAAGTGTAAGCTAAAATGTTATTAATTTGATTAATTGTGAACTAATTTGAATTTGAATAAAGATTTCAGCTATCTGTATGCTGTGAACCAGAGCTCGAAATAAGTGGAAGCCCTCTGGGACCGTGAGTGTCCCAACATTCTGAAATACTTTGCCATCTGGAAAACTCGGTGCCAAGGGTGCACGTGCTTTCGAGAAAGCATTCTTTTACCAAGGGTGTAAAGGAGTGAGGTCAGAGTATACACGATAGTGATCGTAGAGAGCCAAGTTCGTAAGTTTCGACGACTTCGGCTGAGTTGCGCAGTAGTACTTGTGCAGAGAGTGACGTCACAAGTGCGGAATGGATGATGCAATTGGACGCGGATCTGGTGAACAGTATTCACACGCCGCGGGATATGGAGCAGGTTCAGTTGGAAACGCAGGATGCAGTTTCACTGGGCCATTCAGAGGTTTTGAGGACGAGAATGTATCCAGACAAACTGTGATTCACTCGAATCAGTTTGTGTCGCTTGAGAATGCGAGCACACCGGTCACGTTTAATCATGTCGGTTACGACGCTTCGCAGAATTGGGCAGGGCAGCAGTTCATACAGCAAGTGAACACGTGCAACATGAATGCGCAAAAGGCCACGCCTCCTTATGCTGATAGGAGGGCGGCGCCAGAATTTATACCGAACGCATTTTCTTATGCTAATCTTCAGGGAAACAACGCAGGGCAGTTCATACCGACAAATACCGCAGCGCAATGCGGACCGCCATGTAATACTGCCGGATTCATGCCACCAAACAACGCACCAATGTTTGTACATCAAAATGGTGCCGCAGGGTTCGTTCCGCCAGCTAGTGGACTGGGTTTTGTACCACAGCCAAATGCCGCTTATAATGCTGGACTCAATGCTGGTAACGTTGGAGCAGGAAGACATATGCCACAGTTTGCCGGCACACAGCTTCCACACGCAGGATCATCGGGATTCACATTAACACCAGCGCAAGTTGCATCGCGTCAGGTCGTATCACGAGACCTGCCAGTTTTTACCGGAAAGCCCGAAGAGTGGCTATTATTTATAAGCAATTATGAACAATCAACCGAGAGATGTGGATTTACCAACGAAGAGAATCTAATCAGACTTCAGAAGTGTCTGAAAGGATCTGCGCTAGAAGCCGTCCGGGGAAAGCTCATGATCCCAGCTATGGTACCTTATGCTATTGGAACGCTAAGGATGTTGTATGGGCGTTCAGAGATAGTGCATGCTAGCTTGCAACGGAAGCTAAAAGAAGAACCGCCCATTAAACCCAACAACTTGGAATCCGTGATTCGTCTGGCACTGGCAGTCCAGAATTATTGTGCCACAATGATGTCAGTTGGACTACAGGAATACCTCAATGATTCTTCTCTGCTGAACGATTTGGTTGCTAAGTTGCCAAGTGATCTTAAGCTGGATTGGGGCAGACATCGCTTAGCATCTGGTGCCGCCAATTTGACTACGTTGGACAAGTGGCTTTTTGGTATAGCGATGTGCGCAACGATGGTTGCACCCTATGAATGTCACTCAACAGAGAAGGATAAAAGTGGAAGGTATTCAAAGGAGCGCCTGCTTGTGCACGACATGCTGGAAAACAATGACGTCGGCGAGTCGAAGGCACACGTCACAGAAGAACATCCTTGTCCAGAATGTGGCTGAGACAATGGCCTGGCAAATTGCAAAGGATTCTTATCCATGTCCACCAAGTCGAGAGTGGAATTTATTAAATCCAAGCGACTTTGTTATTGTTGTTTTGGAAAGCATATTGTCCGTAACTGCAGAGTAAAGAAACTTTGCAATATCGATGGATGTAAGTTACCGCACAACGTGCTGCTGCACTACCCGAATAAGAGCGAGAATTGCAATGACAAGGAGGAGAGTCCTGCAAAAACCGGCGGATCCGAGACCAGCGAGTCTACGGTTTTCTTCCATGAGAAATCAACAACGATCTTATTGCTGTTCGATGTAAATTAGGATGGGCAGTGTATGGCCGCCAAGGACCGGAAAATGACACGCGGCCTCGTGTATTGCATATCTGCCACTGCGGTACGCGCAAACTTGACGAAGCTATGAAGGCGTTCTTCTCGTTGGAATCATTTGGCGTGAGCATTCCTAAAAAACCGTTGCGATCTAAGGAAGACGAACAGGCGCTAAAGATAATGGAGGCAACTACAAAGTACATTTCCAACGAAAGTCGCTGGGAGACTGGGTTGTTGTGGAAATACGACAAAGTCAATATGCCCGATTCGTACCCCATGGCTCTCAAAAGGCTCAAGTGCCTTGAAGCAAAAATGTTAAAAGATCCGAAGCTGAAAACGTTCTTGAATGATACCATGCAGCAATACGAGGAGAAGATATACATTCGCAAACTGGAAAAATGGGAGTTGTCTAACAATCCACGTTCTTGGTATCTTCCTATATTCACGGTAAGACACGTCTGGTTTGGGACGCAGCAGCGCAAGTGGACGGCATATCACTAAACGACACGCTTTTAAAAGGACCAGATATGTTGGTGTCCTTAATGGGAGTGCTGTTGCGCTTTAGAGAACGCCCTGTAGCGGTATCAGGCGATATACGGGAGATGTTTCACCAAATTAAAGTTGGTGCTATAGACCAATTTTCCCAGAAGTTCTTATGGCGTAATGGAGAAACTAATCGCCCACCGGATACATTCGTAATGCAGGTGATGACGTTCGGCGCTGCATGCTCACCGTCACTTGCCAACTTTATATTGAGGCGTAATGCAGAGAGATTTGGTGAAAGTCATCCAGAAGCCGTCAAAGCTATTTGCCGAAACACGTTCGTTGACGATTGGTTGGAGTCAGTTGATACAGAGGAACAAATGGTTCAACTGGCGAGCAGTATTAAGGATATTCACGCGAAGGGTGGATTCGAAATGAGATATTGGCTCTCGAACTCCAAGCGCTTCGTACGCTCTCTGAATGACGTTTATGAAGCACCGCCAAAGTATCTTGGCACACAGGACGAACTGCAGGATAAAGTGTTGGGAATGTGGTGGCTGCCCGAGTCTGACATGTTAACGTTTGTCATTAGGCCTGAGTTGCTGCAGAAGTCGTCAGCTGGCTATAATACGAAGCGCCGAGTGTTGAGTATCGTTATGTCCATTTTCGATCCGCTCGGGCTTCTTGGATTCTTTAACGTGCGTGCCAAAATTATTCTACAAAATATTTGGAGGTCTGGTGTGAGCTGGGACGACGCAATCAAGGAACCGGATGAGATTGACTGGATGAAATGGCAAGCCTTGCTGCCAAAACTGAGCGATCTGCGCATTCCTCGCTACATGTCATGCTTGAGTAATGTTAAGAGCTTGCAACTACATATGTTCGTCGATGCTAGCTTGGATGCTTACGCTGCAGTTGCATATTTGCGAGTCGATCTTGGAGACGAAATCAGATGTTCCCTACTAGCATCGAAAACCAGAGTAGCGCCTTTGAAACCCATATCAGTACCACGAATGGAATTAATGGCAGCGGTTTTGGGATTGCGCTTGGCCAAGTGTTTGGAGTCTGAGCTATCAACCGAAATTGAGAAACGCGTATTCTGGACTGATGCTCAAGATGTTCTGTTCTGGATAAAATCCGACGCTCGCAAGTACCCGCAATTCGTAGCTTTGCGTGTTGGAGAAATTCTTGAAGGTTCCGAAGTTGGTGAATGGCGCTGGGTACCCTCGGAACTAAATGTAGCGGATGATGGTACAAAATGGACAAAAGGTGTTGAGGTAAATAGTTCAATACGATGGTTTTCCGGACCGAATTATCTGCTGCAGGAAGAGTCGGAGTGGCCACTGGGAAAAGAAATATCTAAAACCAGAGAGACTCAAGTATTGTACCACAAGGAGGAAAGTAAGAAACAAGTCTCGCCGCTGGCATCTGTTATGCCGGATCCATTACGTTTCAGAGTGTTAGACTTTTTACGCCTTCTTCCTGTGAAACCGCATTGACCTGAGCTGGAGAGACTGCTTTTGCTTAAGCGTGATGTGAATATGGATACCATTTTCATAAGGACATGTCAAGAGGAAGAATTTTTTGACGAAATTCGATGCCTTAAGGAAAATCGCTGCCTGACAAACCGAAAAAGCATTATATATAAATGCTCGCCGTACCTGGACCCTAACGGAGTACTCCGCATGCGTGGTCGAATCGATGCAATCGAAAATGTAGAAGTCAGTGTTAAGCGACATGTTATACTTTCGCGTCACCACAGGATTGCATACCTTATAGTGGAGTATCACCACCGGAAGTACCATCATCTGCATGCGGAAATAGTTGTCAACGAAATACGTCAAAACTATTGGATACCAGGGCTAAGAGCCCTTGTGAAGGAAATCATCAAAAACTGCCCCGTGTGGCATCAGGCGAGCACAACCCATTCCACCGATGATGGGAATTTTGCCAAAGGAACGTCTATCGCCGTATACACTGCCATTTACGTTTACTGGAGTAGACTACTTTGGACCGATTGAAGTTGCTGTAGGAAGGCGTCGCGAGAAGAGATGGGGAGTTTTATTTACCTGTCTAACAGTTCGCGCTGTTCATTTGGAACTGGTACCCTCTCTCTCTACGGACTCATTTTTGTTGGCTCTAAAACTATTTACTGCTCGCAGAGGTGTGCCCCTTAAGTTGCTATCCGATAATGGAACGAATTTTCGGGGAGCCAGCAGAGTACTCGCGCAAGAGATCGAGCGTATATCAACGTCAGCAGTGAAAAGCAAGTACCCGGAGATGTCGTTTACCTTTATTCCTCCGGGATCGCCTCATATGGGCGGCTGCTGGGAGCGTATGGTACGTTCTACGAAGTCAATCCTGACGGAAATTCTGTCGAACGCCGGACTGCGCGAGGATGTATTGCGCGCTGCGTTGGCCGATGTCGAATGCACCTTAAACTCAAGGCCGTTGACCTATATTCCGTTGGAATCGGAAAATTCGGAAGCTCTGACACCAAACCACTTCTTGGTTGGTAACTCCAGTGGTCTACGGGAACGCGGTTCGATGGAAGCTAACGGATTAGGCTTAGCCAAGCATTTCCGCATCGCTGGTCAACTGGCAGATTGTTTCTGGAAAAGATGGATTCGAGAGTATCTACCCACCCTGACGAGACGTACAAAATGGTTTCAGCCGAACCCAGCTCCAATTTCCGTGAATGACGTGGTTCTTGTTGTTGATGAAACAAGCAAGCGAAACACCTGGACTAAAGGGATCGTCGTGGATGTTCATCTGGCGAAGGATGGACAAGTTCGTAGCGGTGTTGTGCGTACACCCGGAGGACTCGTTACTCGCCCTGCAGTCAAACTGGCTAAATTGGACATCATAAGGATTGGTAATACTCAGCGTAGTCACGCAGAAGAATCACGAGGTGGGGAATGTTGCGAGGCTAATAAAAATGTAGCCGCGCGCTAACTGTCCAATTTCAAAAGTTGAGTTATTTGAATTCAAAATCTGTTAATTTAAATTCACTGTAAAGTTGTTCAACACTGCTAGGTCGATAACATTGTTTAGTTGTTCAACACTGTTAGTCAGTGTCATTTCTAGATTATAGTATTGGAAAACTTGAGAATGTAAGAATAAGAAGTGACGCTATTGGAAGTGAAAGAGCGGCA
Source organism: Drosophila lutescens (assembly GCA_037075285.1). Taxonomy (NCBI): domain Eukaryota; kingdom Metazoa; phylum Arthropoda; class Insecta; order Diptera; family Drosophilidae; genus Drosophila; species Drosophila lutescens. Next base: position 2,630 of record JBAMCF010001236.1, on the reverse strand, counting down.
AACCACAAGTGTAAGCTAAAATGTTATTAATTTGATTAATTGTGAACTGATTTGAATTTGAATAAAGATTTCAGCTATCTGTATGCTGTGAACCAGAGCTCGAAATAAGGGGAAACCCTCTGGGACCATGAGTGTCCCAACAGTTGTGTTCCTATCAAATTGTGGTGTTTATGTAGTGTCTCTTTTTGGTTTTGTTTTTGTTTTATTGTGTGTACTTAGAACAGATTAATTATTTTTATTGATCATAAAAATGGTGACATCACCTAGCAAACTGTTGGAATTAATTTCGGAATATACTCGTACATTGGGTACCGCGGCTACTATAATAGCTTTTTCTTGCTTGTTGCAATGAATTAATGGAGAGAAATCTAGACAGAAGGTCTCAAGGTATAAATTCTCTAGTTCTGTTACAGATATCGGTAGATTGACTTTGGATAGCAAATATTTTACTTTAATAGCGAAATGAGGTTCTCTTGTAAGAGTAGTTAACATCGCCTGTGTTGTGATCATGGTGAAGTTGTACATAAATATATATAGATTTAGAGGAAAATAAATATAGAAACTTACTTATTGATATCCTGGCGATGAGATCTCGACGCTCCGGATGCTTTGGGTTTCAAATAATTGTTAAATTGGGCATATATATATATGTATATGTAGGTGTATTAGTGCAGTTAAAAATAATATTTTTGGGTAATATATATTTTGAACATTGCGTTTTTCGCGTAACTATTAATTTTCTTTTCTCATAAAACACTGAACATACAAATAATGAAAACAAAACTTTAAGTATATGGAGGGAATAAAGAAAACGGCACTCAGTCATCCAGGTGAACTTCACTGCGGGGTCTTCTCAAGTAGCGTCTTATTACACATGCAGTTTGTTGTTGTTTAGTTTTGGGTTTTCAGTGCTGTTACTGATAATTATTTGGTTTCATTCATTTTTATTGTTAGCGTTGCTGTTTCTTTTATTTTCTTTTGTTTGTTTTGGTTTTTGTTGACTGTTTATTTGATTTGATACACTTTATTGTTTCGAATTTAATCCCGGTTTCGCTCGGGCCAGTTAGAGGCAGCGGTCACGATCCTCTCTAACTCGTGTCCGTGATCCCGTCGGCGTTGTACGGATCTTTTATACATTCTGAGTCCTCGTAGGACGATAAGGACCATTATTAACACTGTGATCAGACACAAGACATTAAAGACTTTCACGATTTCGTCCTTGTGGTCTACCATTTCGACATTGTTTATAACGTTGGCAGTGTTGCCTTCCGCTTTTGAAACTTTGGACCCCATTTTTCTGTTTTGGGTCCTTTACACGGAGTTTACGTGTACCGCGAAACAAGGATTCATGTTCATTGTTTTGAACTTTCCGGCGAACGGATTATTTTGTTCTTTGCGCTCGATTGGTATTATTACCGGCCGTATCTGAGAATCTGACTGCTTCTCCGTGGAGTTTTAGTTCTTTTATACAATAGCTGAGCTTTTCTTTTTTGCTTCCGGGTTCTTATTTTCGTACCTAAGTGTTCCCATCTAGGTACCCATTTCCCCTTTCTCTAGCTAACTGGCCCACTTTGGATTTAGCTAGCGTCAGCTCTCGGGTTCATATCAGTCTTTCGTTGCTTTACTGACCGCTATATTATTCCATTGAATTGCCCAATTGGTGCATTATATTGCATTGTGCAAATTTGGTCTTTCTTTCTTCTTTCGCAACTTTAGAGACTGTGTTTTCTGCAGCCCCCTTTTTGCCTCGCTTCCCAGCATAACCGGCGCTCGTAACACTTTTCAAAACGAGTAGAAATGTCTAAATTGTTTTGGAGCAACAGTTACCAGGTTTTGCCAAGAAGGACGTAAGCCGGTCGTTCCCTAAAATAATCAAAGCTATATCTCCTTTAAATATGAGATCATTTTCTGAGTTTCGAGCTGTTGCAAGGTTCTTTAGGCTCAGATGACACATTCAATTTTTAACCTCAATTTATTGTAGCAACTTTTCTTTAATGGGACTTCAAACGAGCGCGAGAAAGATTCAAATATTTTTGGCTGCTCTACTACTAACACCAATAGTAAAGGCGCGATATCATATTAGTCCTGACTCGCTTGCACTTCTTTAAACTCACACAAATGAAAAATTGTCACAATAAATTGACGCTAAAAATTGAATGTGTCATCTGAGCCTTAGTCGTGCAACTAGTATTTCCTTATAAGTGTGCAAACCCACCGAGAAAATTCCTCTGGAAAATAACATATTTTCATCAGATATCTCCATACAAGCGGAAGGGACAAAACCTCATTTACCCCTTACATTTCTTCCATCTCTGGTTTCAAAATACACGGTGGTGACACAAAAATTAGGGGGGAAATGAGGTTTCTATCTGGATCTCTGGCAGTAGAATGAAGTCCAAAATCCACTGTTTTTTTTGCCTTCCCGCATCATAGATTTTCCACACGTACTCAGTTTTGGTTTTCCTCCACTTGCAATATCTGCTTTTCTACACCCTCGCAGTTTTGGTTTTCCACTGTTTATACCCGTTACTCGTAGAGTAAAAAGGTATATTGTATTCGTGCAAAAGTATGTAACAGGGAGAAGGAAGCTTTTCCGACCCCATAAAGTATATATATTCTTGATCAGGATT
>JBAMCF010001235.1:0-13964 GCA_037075285.1 Drosophila lutescens | reverse complement strand
TATTGCTCTCGCCGGCAGGCAGCGTCACCAGCGCCGCCCCCACAGCAACAGCTACGGCAACAACAGCAACTAACACGCCAGCAACATCGGCCGTTAGCGACAGCAACAACAACCTGAACAACAGCAACAGCAGCCCTGTAATGGAGAATCAGATGGCTTTGGCCCCGCTGGGACTTTCGCAGAGCATGGACTCGGGTGAACACGCCAGCAATGAGAAGAGGTGAGTGACAGCTTCATTTCTCTATCCGAAGGATATACAAAAATAAGAGTAGGAAAGGGAAACATTGGGAACGAGAACGAAAAAGAGTTTGGCCCAGCAGGAATACGGAATCCTGCATTCTGAAATATTTCACGGAATTGGGTGGAGTCGCGCAAACTTTTACTGGGCAGCCGAAATCCCGGCAGAGTACTAGACTTTGGGCTGAAATTTACATTTATGTACATAAGCGAGGTCCATGCAAATTATTCTGGGGATTATCTTGGGGGTTCGATTTTAAAGAAATGCCCAGTTTAAAAATTTGACAGTTGGATAGACAGTTGGTACCTATTTTTAGTGTGCTTCAAACATAAAGTACAGTTAAATAACTTGAATATGCTTTAATACATTCTCGATTTCCCGAATAATTTGTTTTTTTCTTTTAGGTTAGTCAATAAGCTTTGTACTTCCGTTAAAGCATTTATAAGCTTTTCTACACTAAGGTCAATTCTGCATCTAGATTGCAGAACTCTATTTTTAATAGAATTGAATTCGACTTCCACTGGTGCGCTGCTCGTTGGTATCCTACCATATCCAAAACGCGGTTGAACAATGAAGATCATAGGAATAGTTCTAATATGTCTTAAAAGGCGCTTTTGTGCGTTAGGCACTCTCGAGGGTTCGGTAGATCGTCGCCTTCCTCACTTCGAAGAATATTATCGACTTCTTCTTTAAGGGAAGCAGCCCAATGCGCAAGGTATCCGTTTTTTGAAATCTGAAATGTTATTCTCAAAACTATTTTGATAAAACTCTGGAGCGTGGAATATATATACACATTAATGTTTAATTATTTGATAAGCTATATAATTAATTTTACCTGAATTATTCTTCGTTTCTGTTTCAGTGGCGTCCAAGATGTACTTGAATTGGGTGATGTGATCCTTGGCACGGTGTTTCTACCAGGTTTACCGATTCCTTCAGGAATTGTTGCTCCTTCTCCGCCTTTTTTGACAATGATATTATAAGCAGAGCTTTTATAATAGTTCCAGCTTCTGTCGGATTGGTACACATAATAAGCTGGCCGATTCCAATCAAATAGAACCGTTTTACTGTTTTTTTCTCATTTTTTAAGAAATCAGCCCAGTTCTTTAAGTAGTGGGCAACGTCGATCCGAATGTACGACCTGGGCAAATTTTCCATGTTGGCTTCAGCGTACCCTTCTATTGTATCGCACGTAGCAAATGCAAGGCAGGAAGCTGATAGCAAAGCCCTGGACGAGTCGCATACCTGAAAGGAATTTGTAATTATTTTAATGCTTTACTTTTAAAAAATGATTGTTCATTTTTGTTAATTACCACTTCTTTTGGATACTGCGCCCCGGATTGAATCCAGCTTGGTGTTTCATGACAGTATTGTCATGCTTCTTCTGTTATCATTGATGATACCACAAACTGTCCAAAAGAACCGTGTATAACGGCAATGTGCAACATATGTTGCGATTTTTGTCCGTCTACATGCATATACTCCACAAATCTACCTCCAGATGCATCAATGCACAGTCTACTGCTTTTCTCAACTTGCTGACGACGCGAATCTGGTGTGGAGACCAAAAATGAACTTAACGGGATCCTTTCCAATTTCACGAATTGCTTCTTCACCGCTTGGACTTCGTTTACATCCGAAATGGCGTCTAGTGGATCGGATAGCACTTTAGAGGCTTCATGTTTTGCAGTCCTGCAAACCGAGGCCTTGTATAGGTGTGGGCTCGACAGTATCATTCTCTCCCATCATGTTGTCAGCATTTCTTGCTCTGTAAAAAGTAGAGTGGATTCCGTTTCTAAAGTTGAAACCACTTGCTGTCGAGTTTCTCCGCGAAGCTGTCGCTTTCCACATGCCTTATCACCTTGACTCGGTTGAGCAGACGACTTTCGACTCTGTCACTTTCAAGCTGTGGCAATATTTCAGCTTTCAGTCTACTGCCACATTTTGCAATGTCCTACAATTATTAAAAAGTAGTTATATTAAATTTAACTTTTGAATCCAAAGGAACAGGTCAAAATAAAATGTTATTCATCACCTTAAAAATTGCCTGATTGTTTGTCAGAGCTTAAAATAGTTTTGAAAATGGTACCTGGACAGTCGAAATTCGTCGTAGATTCGCTTGGAAAATAGTTCTGTCCATTTTTTTGGTTGAAGGATATTGAGTAATCCTTTGCAAACTCCGCCGTTTTGCCACAATTTCGGACGGTCTCAATCATGGCCGAATTCCGTTTTTTCAAAGGACAGAAATAAATTTAAATTCTTTTTCATGCTCTGCCGACTGTTCAGACTCGACTTCAGAGTCATTTTTATTGAAATCCTCTTGGTCTAAATCACGTGGTGGCTCTCAACAATTAAGAGCGCTTTCGCCAAATCGATTGTTAACCACGTAGGAATATAAAGTGTCCGATTTGATTTTATTATTAAGATCTTTGGAAATTTCCTTCCACACCGGATTTGAAGCAGAAACAATATTAAAATCGGTGGAAATTATTTCTTCCTTTCTATTTAATATTGTGCTAACAACCAAGTCGCTGCCGACTGCCGGTGGTCGACCTGCTGGCATTTTGATCAAGTAAAATGTTGTTCCACGAATATCACTCAATGTTACGTTTAAACTTTTTTTTATATTTCTTGCACTTTGCACCAAAAATATATTATATTTTATATTTTTAAACTTAATTTTAATATCTCTCGCGACAAAATGGATATTATGATAATATATATATGGGAATAATATTAAACAGTATTAAATACTCTTTAAAATGACTAGTTCTTATATTTTTATTAATAATATATGTATAATAATATAAAAAATTTTAGGGTATACTTGCGTTTTCTCAGGTAAATTCCTTGTATCACTACACTGTAACAAAACCGCAATTATGACGTGGCACGAAAATCTCAAGAATTTATAAGAGTAAAAAAAAGAAAAGACTAAAAATTGATTTTAAAATGATTACAAAAATTGAAAATAGAAACTAATGTTTTAAAAAAGTAAGAAAAAAATTTAAAAAATGACCCTTAAAAATTATCAATAAAAATTTTAAAATTTGCAAGTTGTTATAACTTTAAACAAAATTCACAAGCAGAGTAAACGCACAGATTAAATGTAAAAAAATCAAAAATCTATTTTTAAATTAAATGCAACAAACTTGAAAAAATAGCAAGTCTTTAAAAAACTCAAAACCAATTTTACAAGGATGCGCAAAATAAATCACAACGCCACTTCACTTTATGTCCTTGTGAAACCTTGTGAATAGTCACAACACTTAATGCACTTATGCACCAACACTTAGAACACTACACAAAATTTTGCAAGTCTTAAAAGACTGTCAGCAAAATTCACAAGGATGAACAAAACACAAAGACACAGACTATCGTGCAATGCCTCTTCGCTTTAATTCACGGTTCACAGTTATACTGGTACACTGTAATCGTTTTTAAATAGCGCGCACAACTTTCACTTCACTTTTCACAAAAAAATAGACTAATCGTGCTTGGGTGTGTGGTTTTTTATACCTAATATGAGATTCGAGGAGGAAAGCGATTTTTCAAATTGCGACAAGTGTTTCAGGTTTAAAATTGGAGCAGGTTGCGGAAATAATTTTTGCTACAAATAATGGTTAACCCTTCACAGGTACCAACATATTTAAACCTTTGAGACTGGCGAGCCATTCATATTTATAAATGTATCTACCCGCTAAAAATGTTGATGTTTGAATTACCTGATTTAGATTTGCATAACCACTTGGACGGTTCCACAACTTAATCACGCGTAACGGATAATTACCGGCAAATTAAGTAAACAATTTTTTTAGAAAAGTCGAAGATTGGGTGGGGTGCACTGTTAACTTGACATCAAGTAGCAGAGCAATAACATTATTTAAAAAATATTTTCACGAATAATTTACGGATAATTAACGGCAAATTTCCTGGAAAAAAAATGTTGGAAAAGTCAAAGATTGAGAGTGCACTGCTAACGTGATATCACGTTAACAGAGCAATAACATTATTTACAAAAAATATTTAGAGAAGAGCAACCAATTTAATTCTTTCACGAATAATTTACGGATAATTAACGGCAAATTCTGAAAAAGAAAAATGTTGGAAAAGTCGAAGTTTGAGGAAGTGCACTGCTAACTTGATATCAAGTTAGCAGAGTAATAACATTATTAAAAAAAAATATTTAGAGAAGAGCAACAAATTTAATTCTTTCACAAATAATTTACGGATAATTAACGGCAAATTCTGAAAAAGAAAAATGTTGGAAAAGTCGAAGTTTGAGGAAGTGCACATTATTAAAAAAAAAATATTTAGAGAAGAGCAACAAATTTAATTCTTTCACAAATAATTTACGGATAATTAACGGCAAATTCTGAAAAAGAAAAATGTTGGAAAAGTCGAAGTTTGAGGAAGTGCACTGCTAACTTGATATCAAGTTGGCAGAGCAATAACATTATTTAAAAAAAAAATATTTAGAGAAGAGCAACAAATTTAATTCTTTCACGAATAATTTACGGATAATTAACGGCAAATTCTGAAAAAGAAAAATGTTGGAAAAGTCGAAGTTTGAGGAAGTGCACTGCTAACTTGATATCAAGTTAGCCCGTACTGTTAAATTTACTAAACATTTGTAATAATTTTAACTCTGTTCCGGTTCAGATACTATTGTACAGGGTGCATTTTGGGCCTATTGGGACCACTTAATTCATTCGTAAGAAGCGTTTGATTATGGATAGTTGAGAACTGGGTCCTTGCTCAATAAATTCTGCAAATTTGGGATACATTTTTAATACGAAAATATACAATTAAGCATTTTAATTGATTATTTTATTTTTTTTGCCTGTAACTTTTTTTTGTAGTGTATTTGACATAATTAAAATTCCAAAAAAAAATTGTTAATAATAGGCGCTACAATGTAAAAATAAAAAAAAAAATTTTTAGCCATAATTTACAAGTAATAATAATTTTAAAGTTTTGCACGAAATAAGCTGTGACATTAAAAAAGTCAATGATTTTAGTTTTTTTTAATTTTAAGTGTTATTCTATGGAATCTAAAAAAAGAGAAGTGGGTTAATAAGGGCCAGAATACTACCTAACATAACTGCATTTAAATTTTGGTAAATTATCGTATAGTTTGTTAGCTATACGAGTTTGAATTTTAAGTTTACCTCTGCACGAAATAAGCTGTGAGCCACTGTATATCTCATTAATTCGATTACAAAGATGATTTTTCAGTTATAACCGGCGGTTATACAAGTCTGCTGCCTCCTGCCCCCCAACGGCATCGTCCGATATAGCGACAATTCAACAAATAAATTATCTCAAACGATGTCCGTGTGTGTGTATGTGTTGAGTCCAGTTCCCAGGAAATATCAACCACCCCCCCACCACAGGAAAATTTATAGATTTTTTGTTTTTATTTTTAGGGCGATTCGCCTTTAAAAATAGAAAAAAACCCTAAATATAAGAAAAAACTCCCTAGACTTACGAAAAACTGCCTTTAGTTTAAAGGTCTTATTTCTTATTTTCAGGGCAATTACCTTTAAAAATAGAAAAATCGCCCCAGATCTACGAAAAATCGCCCTAAATGTATGACTAATTCACTCGTATTTTTACGGTAATTTGCCCTTATTTTGTTGCCTAGTCGCCATTGACCCCCGTTTTAGGGCGATTTTCCTTGTTTTTAGGGCGATTTTACCGGAAAATTTCTATGAGTGTATAAATATACACAACAAAATTGCATTTATACTTCTCAGAAATCTTTAAAGGACACATTTTAAAATCGTTAGTGGGGGATTGTGGGCGTTAGAGGGGACGTGGCACCTTTTTGAAATAAACTTGCGCTGCGTAGGAAGCCTAAGAATATGTGTGGGAAATCTCAACCTTCTAGCTTTTGTAGTTTCCGAGATCTCAGCGTTCATACAGACGGACAGACAGACAGACAGACGGACATGGCTAGATCGACTCGGCTGGTGATCTTGATCAAGAATATATATACTTTATGGGGTCGGAAACGCTTCCTTCTACCTGTTACATACTTTTGCACGAATACAATATACCCTTTTACTCTACACTCATAGAAATTTTCCGGTATAATCGCCCTAAAAACAAGGAAAATCGCCCTAAAACGGGGGTCAATGGCGACTAGGCAACAAAATTAGGGCAAATTACCCTAAAAATACGAGTGAATTAGTCATACATTTAGGGCGATTTTTCGTAGATCTAGGGCGATTTTTCTATTTTTAAAGGTAATTGCCCTGAAAATAAGAAATAAGACCTTTAAACTAAAGGCAGTTTTTCGTAAATCTAGGGAGTTTTATCTTATATTTAGGGTTTTTTTTTCTATTTTTAAAGGCGAATCGCCCTAAAAATAAAAGCAAAAAAATCTATTAATTTTTCTGTGGTGGGGGGGAACTGGACTCAACACATACACACACACGGACATCGTTTGAGATAATTTATTTGTTGAATTGTCGCTATATCGGACGATGCCGTTAGGGGGCAGGAGGCAGCAGACTTGTATAACCGCCGGTTATAACTGAAAAATCATCTTTGTAAACGAATTAATGAGATATATATAAGGAGTAAAAACAACTTACTTGAGAAAAACATTAGGTCACTGCGAGGGATCGAACCCGAGTCTAACGCTCTAGCGCTGCACCACAGTCCCATCGCGCTAAGCAACGTACATGCTAAACATAAATTAGTCTTTAAACTCAGAATTTCCATATGTATATAAGGTTTTAAGACTTCTTTAAATTTAACATGTGGACGAAAAAACTTAATCAGTAATAAAAAAAAATCGAACCCACGACCTGTATTTTCAAACAGCAAAGCTGAAAGTGCGAGTGCTTAGATCGCTGGGCTACCCATTCTAACTCACTTGCTTTGACCTGTCAACTACACACACATGTACATAACATGTTTTACATGTATGTATCCGTTTATTGCGTCTTAAAATTTTCGTTTGAATTTTGCTAGTTTTTAGGGCAATTTTTGGTGCTATTTTGTTCTACGTTTTAGGGCTATTTCGCCCTAAAAATAAGAATTTACTTTTGGAGTCCACTCATAAAAATTCGCCCTAAAAAATAGGGCAATTTTGCCTTTTTGAAAAAACTAACCCTAAAAATTATTTTCCATGGCGATTTTTCGTATATTTAGGGCTAGCCACCCGTATAATAAGAAAATTTTTCGTAGTTTTAGGGCGATTTCGGTTTTAGGGCGACTTTTCTAGTAGTGTGTGTCTTTTTAAAGTTTTTAAAGTTTTTGGAGGTTAGATCTGTTCGAAAAAACGGTAAAACAAGAAAGGAAGCTAGCTTCGGCCAGGCGAAGCTTATATACCCTTGCAGATCATTCCTATTAATTTACAAATCGCAAAAATGTTAAATTTCCTATTATTTCTCTTATTTCCGATCGTTCCTATGACAGCTATATGATATAGTAGTTCGATTTTGATAAAATTAAAATCGAAATTCGGAAATATTTAAAAAGAGTCATATCCCAGAGTAGAAGAGAATACAATAAAAACCATCGAAGCAATAATTTATTTCCTATTATATTCCCATTAATTTTCCGATCGTTCCTATGGCAGCTATATGATATAGTCGTCCGATTTTGATAAAATATTTTTCGAAATTCAGAAATAATTAAAAACTAATATTCCCAAGATTAGAAGGTAATACTTCAAAAAACACCGAAGCTAGAATTTTTTTTAACGTTTTTTTTCCGATCCTTCCTATGGGAGCTATAGGATATAGTTGCCCGATCCGGTCGGTTCCGACATATATACTACCTGCAATAGTAAGAAGACTTTTGGGAAAGTTTCATCCCGATAGCTTAAAAACTGAGAGACTAGTTTGCGTAGAAACAGACAGACGGACAGACGGACGGACAGACGAACAGACGGACATGGCTAGATCGACTCGTCTAGTGATGCTGATGAAGAATATATATACTTTATGGGGTCGGAAACGTCTCCTTCACTGCGTTGCAAACTTCTGACTGAAATCATAATACCCTCTGCAAGGGTATAAAAATACTAAGAGTTTTTCTCTGCATTCGATAAGCTAACCAAAATGATAAATTTAGGCTACCAGAACCTTTAAAAACACAGGAGGGCAACACTACTACTATTTTGACCGCAGCTGTATGCTTTTATGTTTTTTGACTATATTTTCTAAAATTTGTTTCTCCCTTAATAAAAATCCTAAAATTATTCTAAGTATGGGGTTTGAAAGATAAATGGTGTATCTTTTAAAAAACTTTAACATCGAATCAAACCATGAACCCGTTTGCCTCTGAGAGCTCCGGAAAGTTGGCCAATTTCAGCATTTTTCGAACTTTAAGGTCCTTTCGCTAAGAATCCTTGCGTCGGGGAACTTTTTGGAAGACGCAGTTTAACTTGGAAATTCGTAACGAATCCAAAAATATTGCATCCATCGAGGTAAATTTAAAAAGCATTAAAAATGCTGCACTGTGTTATATATAAACCATATGCCGATAAGCTATGAAGTGAATGCAGGTAATCTGGGGATAGCATTTAACAATACTTTATCATGGAGCAACCACATAGTCAAAGCGACAGGACATATGGTCTATTGAGAAAACTTTCATTTACTAAATCGATCCTATCTGTGGAAGTAAGATTATTAACCGCCAAAGTTATACCCATGCCCACTCTCTTTTACGGCATAGAAATTTTTGGAAATTGTGATGCACGGGATATGCGCTCATTAACTATAGCTTTTAATTCAATTGTCCGTTATGTGTTTAACCTAAGACATTTTGACCATGTATCACATGGTCACATGGTCATCCTCCTAGATCGATCTTAAAACTTTAATATTCTTTCATAAAATAGTGACGAGTGGAGAACCAACTTATCTTTTAAATAAACTTACCCCAGCAACGTCTCAAAGAACCAAATTATATTTGCCCTAGAGTACAAACACTATGTTCGAAAGGGCAATTTTTCATAAATGGAATTCGGTTATGGATCAATCTACCGCACCAATACAAAACCTTTAGGAGCGCAACTCAATTTTATAATAAATCTTAAAATCCCAGTACCCATTAGTATAAAAAAAAATGTGTCTAGCGCGATAATTATAAGTGTGCACTTGTAGCGCTGGGATATTGAATAAATAAATTAAATTACGAGTAGCAGTTTTAAAAATACTAATACTCATACCAACACAATTTTAACCACCAAATCTTCTCCATCATTTAATTCAAGATGTACCGGACATTGTGTGTCAGGACTATTCGGTGCCACACGTGCAGCAGCTGCTGCCCAGTTCCCCTCCTTGTGGGTTAGGATGTGTGTCGAGACTGGAAATTAAAACTGAACCGGTGTCGAATCCCGAAGACGTTGCCATAGGCAACATAACCACCAGTGCACGCAACACTCTTAATGCAACTACGTTTTTCCTTCCTCCGCCACCCCTACCGCCGCCGGAGAAATATTATGCAGCCACACCAATCTGCACCAAACTCATGTCTGTGCCACCACCGAGATCCCAAAGCGGCGTATTCCTAAGCTCCTCGGCCACCGCGGCAACTATGCCTACGAGTGTTGTGGGTGATCCGCGTCATTACAATTTGGATTTAGGCGCCAATTTAGCCGACATTAATGAACAGCGGGCCAATTGCCAAGTGCAGGAGTTTCCACGTCAATCGCTTGTTATCGTCCAAAAACTAGGCTCTGGGATATTTGGTGAGCTGCATTTGTGCGAAACAAATGTGCTGAAGTAAGTACTGCATATAGCCCTTTCATCTAAGCCCTTAAGTCGAACCAATCTAACCAATTCATTCTGTCTGTCCATGTGAACCGTTAAAGATTTATCAATTTTAAATTATCTCCTTTGTTAAAAATGTTTTGTTCTCTTTAAAGCATTTTTTTCAATACTGTTATTCGAAATATCAGTAACGGATACTATGATATTTGTCTCAAACATAAAATGAAATACCAGTATTTTTCTATTGCAAATGCGGAGGGTCAAACGTGGTTTTAGGCATATAGTTTCTTTGACAATATGGCACAGAAATGTCCAGAGATTGTTTTTTTAATTTTCTTTATTGCCGGAAATATTTAACTCCAGCTGTTGATCCAGCCGGCATTGGGGCACTTACTTTTTTTGTTAACCTACCGATCCTGCGAGCCATGTTGGCCATAGCCAATTATAGATTTAGAACGGTGGAGTTGAGGCGGGAATAAAGTGAGGTTAATGCGGGGTTAAGTTGCGTGATAGATTAGGAAAAAGTAATGTAATGGAAGGGTGAAGGTGAGAAAGGTAAGAGTTGTTTGGACTTTGGCGAGGTTAAGGTGGGTCAAGGTGAGAAACAAGTTTTATAAAGAAAAAGTGAAGTTAAAGTAAGCAAGTATGGTAAGGAAACATTTTTTTTCAGGTGAGACTAAGGAAAGGAAAAACTGGTGTTGAGGTGGAGAAAGGTGGCTTAAAATAATGTTAATTCGGTGTGAAGGTTGAGTATGGATGGCTACCACTGGGGTTAAGACACGGAAATAAAGAAAACAGCATTAAGGTATTAAAATAGGAGAGAGGTGGGGTTAGGATGAGATAATATTGGGGTTATTGCGGTGTTATGGTAAGGTATGTTATGGTTAGATATGGATGGAATATTAGTGCGTTCTATGTGGGTTTACTGTGTACTATATAAAAATCAGCAATAAATGCTTTGTTAATAGTAGCGGACAACGTCGCTTCGGGTATTGCAAGTGAAATAAAAATTGCTGAAATAATAAAAAAGAGTCATATCCCAGAGTAGAAGAGAATAAAACAAACTAATACCCGTCACTCAGCTAAAGGGAGTGCGAGGGAGATGGATATATAAAATTTTTTTGATTGCGAATAACTTTTTAATGAATGGTCCGATTTGAAAAATGTCTTCTACATTTCGATAGGTATAAATATACACAACAAAATTGCATTTATACTTCTCGGAAATCTTTAAAGGTGTTGGCGCCAGACACATTTTAAAATCGTTAGTGGGCGATTGTGGGCGTTAGAGGCGTGGCACCTTTTTGAAATAAACATGCGCTTCGTAGGAAGCCCTAGAATATGTGTGGGAAATCTCAACCTTCTAGCTTTTTAGTTTCCGAGATCTCAGCGTTCATAAGGACAGACAGACAGACGGATAGACGGACAGAAGGACAGAAGGACAGAAGGAAAGAAAGGGTATATAAGCTTCGGCTGGCCTAAGTTAGCTTCCATTCTTGTTTATGGGTGAAATAAACGAAAGACTATAGTCTACCTACATATACATAGTATACATACTAGAGCCCTGCACGAGTAGAGTTTAAAATCAGCTCTGAGCTTGAGCTTGAGCTGTTTGTTTGTGACTTTGGAATCATAGCTCATGGGATCATGGAATCATCGAGTAAGAGCTCCCCCTATGAGCCTATGATTCCATGAGCCCTTTCAAACAGTTCGGCTCGAGTAGCTCATGTCAAAAAAACAAACCGAACAAACAGCTCACGTTATTCGAACAGAAATAGCTCCAAGGGCTTAATGTCAAACATTTACAATAAGCAAAAGTGCAGTATTTGTTCCTCGTTCCAAGCTAAACACGTTCTTGTGAGCCAAAAAAAATTTTGCGACCGAAAAATTAAAAAAAAACATTTGGTTTGCGTTCTCATTAGCCATATTTTTTTTTTCCGACCGAAAAATAAAGGGAAAGGTTTCGGGATGGCTGCAGACCCACAAGTAAGTACCGCGTAACAATTTGAAAATTTATAACAAATTTAAACGCGCACAGTAGAAGCAGCAAAACAATTATCCTCGGTGGACCGCGATTTCTTAAGAATCAACAAAAAGAAGAGACGGTTACAAGAAAACTGGTCGACAAGCGAATTTTTTTTTTGGCAAACTCTTGAAAAAAATTGCGGTCCATCGAGGGTAGCTATTTATTTTTAGCAATTCTTGGGGGGAGAAACGTTTCATTATTTTTTAATTTTTAACAAAGATTGCATAGAAAGCCACAGAAATCCTTCATCCAAATTAAAGCAAAAAAAAAATAAAAGGTTTTTTCAGCTCCGGTCGAAAAACTGAGCTACTCGAGCCCATGATTCCATGAGCTTATGATTCCATGAGCCCTTTGTTTTCGAACGAGTCGAGTAGCTCATTGTACAAATTTAGGAGCTGAGCTATTCGATTTAAAAATTTTTGTGAGCTGATTTACTCGAGCTGTTTTTTGAAATGGGAGAAAAAGGGCTCTACGAGTATACTCGTGCAGGGCTCTATAAGGTATCATAACTTCGGTACGCCACGAAATGTCCGTGTTTAAGTACTCTACTGTAATACATACCCATTTGGGCTTTAAGGTATGTGGGGCTTGATTTCACAATAAAATCCAGCTAAACATATTGAACCGAAACTTAGTCTCCCGTAGGGGTTTCCAAATTCGCCACTGTTAGCCGAGCGGATACTTTTTAATTAGGTGGGGGTCAATCCACGTTACGACAACGTCAGTCAACTAACAACGCAATAGTTCTTAAGGGTTGTTTTTAAGTTTTTATTAGCCGCTTAATTAATCGAGCTTGCAGCATGGCAGAAAACCGGAAGAAGCAAGAGAGAGGAGGAAGGCGATCAGTGTGATCGCTATTCTCCCAAAACTTTTTTTTGAGCGGCTTTTTACAGGTCCTAGGGTGACCAGTCGTGCAGGGTTGCCAGGCGTCGGCTTTGGGTATGGTGCTGCCACTTAAGAAAGTGTTGTGGCGCCAACTTTCGTTACAATATCGTAAAAGCTCGAAAGATCCACTTTTAAGCCTAGTACTCAGTTCGGCTAAGAGTTTTACTAGTCGAAAAATATTAATCTTTTAGTGTGGCCGAAGTTTTTGTAGTTCATCCGCAATGCATGTAGCATGGTCTTACTGGGTTTGTTGACAAACAGCAAACATCAACTGGCGCCAAGTTTAAAATATTTCAAAATGTTGAGCCGACCAGGGTCGCAACCTTTAAATTTGCTATTGGCATGGCAATATGTATTGCCGAAACTCCTGCAGGTGTTTTCAGTGGTTTTTGGTGTTTTCCTTTCATTTATAATTTGTTATTGGCACACCGCTTCTGCACAAACACAGCCAAAGATCAAATTTTCTATTCTTTGGGCCGCGGCTAAAGGCGTTCATCGGAATTCATCCGCTAAATCTGGTATTTTTTTGGTATTTCCTTACTATTTCCTTAGCTCAACTGAGTACCGAGGTGAGAAAAAGTCCCAGCTAAAGGCGTTAGCTACCTATTTGCCTCTCGCTTACTCCTATGCTTAGCTAGCAGTTTTCGTCGTACTGAGTACTAGGCTTAACATCTAAGCGAATAAATCAAGTCGGGTTTCGCCAAAATTTATGAAAAGTATGACTTATAGTGAATTTTTATACCCGTTACTCGTAGAGTAAAAGGGTATATTTTGTATTCATGCAAAAGTATGTATAAAGTATACATAAAGTATACATACATTCTTGATCGGGATTACTAGCTTAGTCGATCTAGCCATGTCCGAATGTCTGTCTGTCCGTATGAACGCTGAGATCTCGGAAACTACACCCAGAAAAAAATTACCTAAAATTCCAAAAAATGGCCTAGAATTTAGGTAAAATTGGCCTTAAACTGGAGCTAAGTCCTTAAATGGCCTAAAATTGGAGATTCCATGACCTAATATTTTAGGCCACTAATGACCTAAAATGGGGCTAATTTTTCGACTAGATTTTAGG